>VWZD01010835.1:72862-86178 GCA_013396695.1 Sakesphorus luctuosus
TTATATGGGCAGAAAATGGTAAGAACTGATAAATTTGTCTCTATGAACCTGCAAAGAGAGTGGGGAAGAGTGCCAGATGGCCAAGAGAAAGATATAAGGAGTCTGCTTTGTTTAAGACTAACAAGTGATCCAAGGGTAATCTTTCCTTAAGGCATAATCAAGCATTCAGGAGACAGATGGTGGAAAGAGCAGGGAGTCAAGACACTTCTAATTAGTCCAACACCATATGGAGTTGCTCCTTTTCTAGAAGCTCAACCTTCTAGATAGACCTATGGGTTTACCTACCGGACATCCTAGAGATCTTTGAAAGTGTTTAATCACTAAAAGTCAACCCATTTGCCAAGATTTTTTTTTACAAAAATAAGAGAATGATTGTAAGTATGGAAAGTCCAGTGCTTAAACCTCCAGTTTGAAACTATGATGGAGCTCTACTGTACCAAGGAACCAAGAAATTAGAAGAATTCATAAGTCTGATACAGCTGGGATCTATCAGACATCTCTGAAATATTGCTCCAATTTGTTTTCATTCATAAAACCTCATCTTCTTAGCTCCAACCAGCAGGTAGGACAAAACATTGCAATTCTGCTGCCATTATATATGTGGGCTGTACTTCCATTTTGCATTTTTTTTGCCGCTCTGACCACCCTCTTTATCATTACTTCTGAAAAGTAGAAAATATCTTCTGCATCTTAATTTTCTTTATCTATACCTGTATCCTTTTGCTATTTTTTCATTGAAATCCTGTACATGCTGGAAAAGACAGTGAGGTTTACTCCTAGGAGAACATGAAAGAGCAATCTGCTAGAGAGCACATCTACAGTTTAGGGTGGATGGCAATGCAGACCAATAGGGACATGTCTACAGCATGGGGAGAGTGTATTAAGGAGAGACAGTAAGACATGAAATCAGGATCTTCCAAATCACATCCAGAAGCAGCATAGAACAGCAGGCTAATTCAGCTAAATAGAGTCCTCACCAGTGCCCTCACAATGAACATATTCTCTTCTATATGTATCAAGAAAAAATTAATAAAAAAAAATTAGCCATGAGAAACATTGAAAACATGTAGAAGATTTTCTTCAGAAACATGAAAGAAGTTATTCTTGTATACATATGTGTCTGGTTGATTTTTAAATAAAACCTTTATATTTTACAACAATGGATGTTTAAGTACCAGTATGTCCAGAGAATTTTCTTCTCATCACTGACAAGTGGCTAAGTGTATTTGTCAAACCTTCTCCTCTAACTGACAAAACAAATATGGAATCCAGACCACCTAAACCCAGAAAGATCATCAGCACTCAACATGCTCGTTATCTTAGTATCTTTCCATAAATCTTTTTAGCTGACTTCTACAACTTTTGCACAAAACAGGACAGACTACCTCCTTATTGTCACCTATCACCAATTGCTTAATTTTTTCTTCAACTGATGGCATTCCTATCTTGCTTAACACAGTAATTTGGACTCTGTATCTGATTGGTCTTTTCTATTGGGATATCTCTTCTTCTCATTTAAAAGTCCATTTGACTGGTTAAAAATACTGTGCTCCTCAATATGGATATTAAGTACCTAAGTAACCACATCATAGAAATGTGTCTTTTTTATTTCCATGCCCTCATGCACAACACTTCTGGATAACCCAGACACAGATTCTAGCTGCTTTCTCTATGGATTTAGTTATTCACGATCCTCATTATATTGCTATCTCTTCAATATATCATCTTCTTTAGCAGAAGTGCTCTAGGACACAAAAATTATAGCCTGGTAAGGAGGAAAAGAAAACAAACTTGGAAAATCTATGACTGCTGGGGCTAGTTGGAAGTTTTTCTCTGAAGATGGGCAGGAAGAATTTGAATATAAAAAGCTTAAGGAAAAGAATTTGAGGGATGATGCAGAGAGCAAGTAGAGATGCTGTGTGCATATGTCCATATTGTAGGAGAATTAAGACTTTACAGCACCTAAAATCAATCCCAATACGTCACATAAATCATTGTTTTAATCCATTAATGCTTGAGATGCATTTTATTTTATCCCATTATTCTTTTCTTTTGAGACAAGTAACTGAAAAGTTTATTGATATTTCCCTTTTCCTGGATTCTATATTAAAAATATTTTACTATATATTTGGGAGTAAAATTACTTTTAATATAGACTATAATAAATAATGTATTTCATCCTAATTACTGAGTGTAATGATGGAATGTAACTCTGAATGTTAGGCTAGGAAAACATTTTACCTTACATGCCTAATATTTCATATATTTAAAATGACTACTTAGGCCAGTTTGTATATAGAGATTTGATTTTTTTTCAATAGCAGAATTCTGGGATTGTTCTTCTGCCTTTCATTTTGGATTCCAACTCTAAGAACTCTAATACAAAGAGCATAATTTTTGATGAGGTAATAAAAGAGATTACAGAAAAAAAATTTTTTTTTTTTTAAGAATACACTAATTTTTCACAAGGAGAAGTTTGACCTAGTCTACTCACTACATTATGAGCTGAAATTGTCTTAATTTCATAATCACAGTTGCTGTTATGTTTAAATCCTTCTTTTGAAATTTAGATTATGTCTCAGTTTGAGAGAATTTGGAGGGGCAGAGACCTTGGATAGAAGTCTCCTCCTTCAGACTCAATACTTCCGTTTCTCCAATACAGAGAGAGAGACCTGGATGTAAGTGAAAAAATAACTCATTACCAAGAAGAATGCCAATAACAATACTGATAAAAGTGGGTTAAACCAACCAATGAGGAGAAACTTCTCAATCCCCATCCAGTGGACCAAATCAAAATGACTGCTGGCGTCCCCCACCTGAAAAAAAAACACACATGGCCACAGGACAGAGACAGGTTGGCTGCCCTTCCACATGGTTTGCCTCCCCTATGCCTGAAAACCTGGCAGGAATGTTTGGAGACTCAGCGTGGGCAGGAAACAGCAGATAGCTGGGATTCGATACCAGCGGACACTGGTACAGGCTATTGGAGCAGGAATGCAAACCCCCAGACGACTGGAAGGACCCGCAAGACATCCATTGGATCCAACAACAAGACTCAGTTGTTGCAATTTCAGTGTTCATTGGTTGAATTGGTGGTTGTAGTCTTGTCAAAGTAGTGGTCACAGTCTGAATCCATCGAGGTAGTGATGGAAGTCCCAAGTGGGTGAGGGAAGTCCCAAAACTCAGGGTTATATATGCTCAGGTTCATGTGGGAATGCCTGTGTTATCTCCCCTGGGATGGGGGAGGAAAAGGATACTTCTCAAAAGCAGCAGTGAAGGTACAGTCATCTACAATACAATACCTCATATACTATCTAATATCTGGCTTTTTCTTTGGTTTTACTAAAGAGTTTAACTAGTCCAATTGTAGTGAGTTCAATGTTAAAAATAAATTACTGTATTACCATTAAGAGAAACATTCATGTTTGGTTTTGGCATTGAGAGACAAAAAAGACAAGGTTTAAAAAGAAAAACAACAGGAAACAAATTCAGTTGTTGAAAACATATTGAAAAGTAAAACACTCAGTTTTGTCAGTCAATAAGATGTGAAGTTAATTGTTCTAGGAATGTTTCTGCTATCTGTCCCTATATAACATTAATGTAAACTTACTTTGAGAGTACAATTTATTTTTAAATAATAGCTTAATCGTGTGATTTTTCCCACAGAGATGTTTTCCATCTACGTTTACTGAATTGTCTGCTGACAGTGTTGTCCACTTTTCCACTGCGCTTTCAAGTTTCTCCATGAGAAAAACTCATTTCAGGGGTATTAAAAGTACACAGTTAGAAAGTAGGTCTGGTAAATGGTTTGGAAAAAATCCAAATCTTATCATGCATGAAAAGCACAGAGTAAAGAAATAATGCAAGAAAATAATTTCTCATGCTATTTTAGCCATGCTGTGTGTCCAGATTTATCTGAATACCAAACCTAGGTATCTTGGGTGATTGATCACTACTACATGAAACTTCTAGTCTGGATTTAGCTTGCCTTCATGCAATAACACAAAATGTCATACATGATAGGGACAGCTTTGAGAAAAACAGAAAAGAACACAGAAACAGCATTACAAAGCTTTTTCTATTTATGATTTTGATTCATTTGTCATTCATTCTGAATCTTGATGAAAATAACAAAAAATCCATGAAGGTCTCTGATATTTGGAGGGAGGTTTTCTGAAAAATCATCTTTACCAGGAATCAGAAAATCATAGTATTTTTAAGTTAGAAAAGACCTCTAAAATCTGAGTCATCTTCCTTTGTCTTTCCACCCCTCATTTTCTTGAACACATATCTCATCTGTAAGCAAATTTGAGATCTAATGGCCTTCTTGAATGACATATGCCAAGGTATAACTTTCAAAGCTCTTAAGACTGAAATCTTGTGTCCTGCTTAAAACACAAGGTAAGTTACATTACATGGGAATATATGAGACTGGATCCTCTGTTAAGAATAGAAATTCTGTGTGACACAGACACAAAGTCATACTCATATGGTTGCTTTCTATTTAACACCACTACAGGTTGTCTTCCAATGCTGCAAGAGCATTTCTGCCACTACCACTGTGCTCTGCTAGCACATGACATCCTTTCCATACTTGCCAAATTTGCCTTTAAGGTCCATTGCTAATTTAGGAAGATTGTGGTTTGTATTATGTTCCAACATTTGTCTGTGTAAATTCTCTTACACAGTAGAGTCACTAAAGGTTGTCCCTTTTGAGGAAAATTGTTCCTATACTCCGTGGGATCAGAGATTTCTGACTTGGTGATTGTGCCAAAGAATTGCCTGTAAAAAGTTCTTGAAAATCCTTATCGTGTGCCTTGGAAAGACATCTTTCCATTGTTATTTCCATCCTATACTCATAGAATTTGTTGTGAAAATTAGATGACAGGCCATTCCAGGACCCTTTCCAGGATTTCAGTCCTAAACTGCACATTAAAAGAAAAATGGTTAATACTTAATGAACTGGGAAGAAGCAGCTTACTTAGTCACTAATAAGTCACTTACAGAAACTGTAACACTAGATTTAAGCCATACATTAATACTTAGAGTATTGAATCTCCCACTTTAAAAGACATTGAGTTGTAATTTAAGACAAATGAATAACTTTAAATTATTAGATGCATATTACCTTATATATACAGATTATATCCTTTTTTAATTAGAAAATGCTTAGAAACTCTGATGGTAAGTAATTTACCAAGTCAAAAGAATATTACTTAGGTATTAGTAGAGTTGGTAAGAGAACAGAAATGGCTATCTATTCCAAAATCCCTACATTTTGAATAATTATGATTTCTCATGAGAACAAAATCAATGTTTCAAGTCATTTTATGGATTCAAAGATCTTAAATGTTTTGTTTTGGAAACACTGATGTATCCATTCAAAACATTAGAGGACTGCAATATACTTTTAAATTTTAAGTATCATTAAAGTACATAACATATTAGGTGCAAGGATTAAAAGTGAAATCTTATTTTGCCTTTCAGCCATATAGAATATCTTCCCTCCAAAATGTCAAAGAAACTGAAACATTCATGTCAACCACTTTTTTATCATCAGAGCATCATTTTTTAATTACTTTGAACTCTTTATTTTCCATTGCTTTTTTTCTTATTAATTTCTGAAACTAGTCAATTATGTACTGATGCTCATACAAATATTTTTAGTATGCATAATAGATGTGAAAGGGTATTTGAGCAGTATGGGAAATGAAAACAGGAAAAATTACCATTCAACATCCCTTGAATTACTTCCCCGAAAAGTAAGTACAGTCTTTGCAACTATAAGGCATTAATGTCTGTCTGGAATACCTGTAACACTCCAGCCCTGGAGCTGCAGGCTCATGGGCTCTGCTGAGAATTTTACTTTAATGTTTATATATATATATAGTGTTCTTTAATACCTTAAGAAAATGTCAAGAGAATAAGCCAAAGACTTGTTTCACAAGGAGTTCTTTTATTAATTTAGGGAAGAAAATAAGGGAACTTGGCAAAGGTTCAAAAAGGGCACTACACAAGCTAGACAAAATCTGTCACCACAATACCAACTCAGCATATATTAATCAACAACACCCAAGTCAATATTAAATCCAATTTACCACATTTCATTCAAATCCAGTCCCTCCAGCTCCCAGCCACCCAAAGCATCAAGAAAGGAGCAAAGAAAAAGAAGCAGACGGAGCAAGAAGAGAGAGAAGGAGAAAGAAGGAGAGACAGATCATAAAGCTACCACTGAAACTTTCTGCAGACCAGTTCTCACACATCCAGATGGCAGGGCTATGACATGTGTCAAACATGTGCCTTTGGTTTTATCTGCTCTGGTCTCTACAGCCAAACCCCCCAAGGGGAGCCTCTGACCCCCAGGCCAGGGTGAAGGGCTGTGTTCTCACTGTCCCTGCCCATCCAAGCTGGGTCAGGGGCTCCAGGAGCTGTGGGGTATTATAGTTTTCCCAGGCTGTTTGTGACTGGCAGCTGCTCTGGGGCTTCTCTGTGTGGGCTCCAGGCCCTGCCATGAGGGACATGAAGCCACCCCAGCTCATGAGATTCAACCCATCCCTGTCCCCTATACACACACACACACAGACACACACAGACACACACACACTCACAAGGTGGTTCTGACCCAATAATCACTGATTTCGTGTGTAACAATATTATACACAGTTTTGGTCCTATTGAAAAAAATATTAGTTCAGACTGATAACTAATATGAGGAATTATGTTGGAGAAGACTTCTGGCGACTAAAATGAAAGTGGAATGAAGATCTATTTTATCTATCTATTTTATCTAAAGAATAAATTTCAACAGAATGATAGAGTATACATTGTCAATAAATAACTTCATAAATTACAAGAAGGTTCTTAATATCCAAATGTTTCACTATTTCAGCTGTGAGTCATTAGAACACTGATGAGTAAAAAACATATTTTTAAGTTGTAGTTTCCTAAATTTGGGATGAAATTGTGTGATATCATTGCTTACAATAGCAGGGATTAAAACTAAATATTTCATGGGCTGTTGGGAGGTGCTTCAGTAAGTAGCCTGAGGTCTTCTTAAAGCAAGCTTTGCCCCTTGTCTGGGCTGCAATTTCCTTTACATGAAACATAGGACAGAAAGGGCATTTCTGAAAGTGAGGGAAGGAGCTAAAAACTACAACTCTTAAAAAAAAAGCACTCCAAGATCCAGTAATACAGGGACAGCCATAAAGTGCTTTTTTAGTTTTGTATGCTGCATTCTCATGTCGCTAAAGGGTGGCATTTCCAAGCCTGCCAGCTGAGGACTATTTTAAATCAACTCTTTAAGCAGCAATGTGGTAAGAAGGCAGTCTGCTGTGTTAAAGCTTCTGCTGTTAAAAGATAAGGTCATATTTCTCATTGTGATTTTAATGACCACTTCTTTCTCTGTGTTTCTGCTCCCTGTGTGGTCCGTACTTATACTTGCTAGTTTAACAACTACAGCAAGTCTTCAACATGATCATTAGCACATTAGAACAAGTGCAGCATGGAAACACTACTAAATTCTTTCTTGATTTATGCACCATCAGCAAATTTACCATTTGTTTTCTTCTTATTGAGTCCATATCCTTCATCCAGAAAACATAATTTCTATTTTCCGTCTTGCATTTGTTTCATCTCAGAATTGTACTGAGTTGGTCAACATGCCAATAATAACATATTGGCAATAAAGCAGGAAGCATAAGGTCACCTTTAAAAGTCATAAATCATTACTTTTTTATTGTTATTCTTTTATTTGATTAGGAATTAAGGTGAGAATGGGGAAAATGGAAAGTAACATCTTTTTTTTTACCTTCTTAAAGAGTGAAAAAAGAGGCATTTTTGGTGGTATTTTTTTGTCTTTTTCATTATAGTAACTATTGCTTTTTAGATTGTTTGTTTTCATTGAGTTACTCTTTGCCTTTCAATGTGCTCATACTGAATTCAGATTCATATACTGTTCAGATGAAAAGAACCATTATGATCATCTATTTCAAATCCTGTATAACAGGCCTTAAAATCTGAACCAATAATTCATGCCTCATGTTCATATCTTCTGCTTGAAGGACAATAGATCTCTTAGAAAGACATCCAGTTTTGATTTAAAGTCTTGATTCTCTGTGACTAATGTTGGCACCTTTCTAAGACATGAAGCAGGTGTGGAAACATGCTATAAGTAAATGATATCTTGAGCTTCCCCCTCCATTGACTTTCATGTTAGAATTTTTCATTTAAAATTGACTTTCACAGTATTTTTCCTAGTACTCAAAAAAAAGAATCTCTTTTGTAGGTGCATTAGCAAAAAAGGTAAGGAATGAGTGGTGATGTCTGCACAAAACTGAATATATATATTTAAAAAAATCAGTTTACACTCCATTACTTTACAGTTCTAGTTATAGACACAAAGCCTAGCCTGATAAATTATAAGGGAGAGTTAGTCAAAAAGCCCACCTTGATCTTTGTCCTTCTTACTTTGATTGCTAAATTGCATGACATAGAGAAACACTTCTATCAGTTATGCCAAACCTTCCTATAAGAGTGTACTTAGATAGTCTTTTTGTGACTCATCAAAGGAAATGTCTGAAAATTTTGTGAAAGGGAACTTTTTTTGGTGTTTACTGAAAGGCATGGCAGAGACTTAAGAGTAGATTTCTGTTCCTCAGAGATAAAATAATTTACATTAATAAAAACAAACATGCAAACAAAAACTAAAATAAGCTAAGTCAACTTGAGAAAAAGTCATTTTGCCTCATGATGAACCTCATTTTGGAAAGCATGTTTTTCAAATTAAAGGAAGAACAAAGCTTGCTTTCATTCAGGATGGAATAAAAGCTTTTACATTCAAGAGTCTTGCTACCTCTCATGTGAAGAAAGAATAATTTTTTTTCTGTTGAACTACAAATCTAATGAGATATTACATACCTATTTGCTTTACCTATGTAGGAAAAGGTGACATTAAGGGAGTGATTAATCCTAAAAAATGTTGCTAAAAGAAGCTTTGAGAGGTACTCCATCCCATTCTTCAGTCCAAAATAGGATTAGCTACCAGCATGTCATTCCTGATTGATACCTTCTCATTTTGGTCTCTTAAATGCTTTCAAAGGGTGTTCAGGAGATCCTTAGGAAACCTGTCATAACCCTTCACTGTCCTTACTGTTACAAATTGTCTTCTGTATATCTGAACTACAGCTCAGATGCTGCAATTGTCTCTCAAGTTGTGCTGCCGCCAGCTTGCTGGGCACATTGCTAGCCACAGCATTTCAACTAAGACTTGAGCAGTGCTGAATAAGCACAAGGATTACAGGCTGTGTTTTGCAGAGGGTGCTCTGCTTGTACATAGCAGTCTGATATTTACTTTCTTTGTAACAACATGACACAGTTGACTCATGCTTAGAGAGCAATCCGCTATAATTCCCAGATCATCCCCATTTGGCCAGTTGTTTTCCATCTTATATTTGTGCAGCTGATGTTTCATACATAACTGGAGTACTTTTCACTTGCCCTTTAATCTTGTTACACTGGATCAAACTCAATTCATCAGCTGTTGTATCCAGTGTTCCTTAGTGACAGCTTCTTGGAGAAATAATCCTGGACATAGATTAATTTTCTGTGAGAAATTATTTTCTGGTAACAGATCTGCACAGTTTTGTACCTGTACCACCTTATTGCTTTTCTTCCACCAACTTTAGCTACTTAAGCAGCAAGTTCCGTAGATTTTCTGTATGATAAGTGGTATATATCTTTTTAATTCACATTGATTAACCATGGAAATGCCAAAGAAGGTGGTTTGTTTTTTTTTTTTCTTTACAGAGATGGATTTACAGGATGCTTTGCTGCTTAACAGGATAATAGAGACCTGGAGGATCTGACAATCATACTAACTAATCATACTAAGCTCTTAAATCATAAGATGAGATACAATTGCAGGACTAGGATCCTTGTCAGGACTTGTCAGGAGGTTTGTGGTGTTATTTTTATTCATAGTTTATTTCTTTGTGCCTCAAAACTATTGATACTCATGTACACAGATGCTGAGTGAAAAACTACAAATATCACTGTCACATACACGTGGGGTCATTGCAATGGAATTGTGTGCAGCACTGTTTCAGGGGTTCATTTGTACACCATCATGAATAATTTACTAGACTGCATCAAAATATACATATGGCATAAGGAAAAAAGAAGTTATTTCAGGACAAATGTGACCAAGTAATGTTTTTAGCATAGCCAGCATAGCTTTGTTATCAGTATGAATTTTCTATGATACTGTGAAGAACTTGATGAGTGCACTAGCTAGGACTCAACCTAAAAAAAATATATGGCCTAGTAAATTTGAACTATTTTGCTTTCCAGCATCTAGACAATTTTATGCATTTTCTATTTATTTTTATGTATCAATTTATATAACTAGTTTTAGCACTACAATAAGTGTGCTAAAATAAAATCTTTGGAAGAGTATAGGTGATACACCTAAATATTATTAGTATTGGTTTTGTATTGTTATTATTATTATTGTTGTTGTTGTCATTTATGTCATTATTTATCTCGTTTATTATCTGCCAAAAATATATCAAAGAGCATCAACATAGATGCACCTTAGTACAAGAGCAGACCTTTGTGATGTGAAGTAAATACAACTGAGAAGCAGAAGGATTAAGTGTTCTGTCAAGGATGGTGCTGCAGTTCTGAATTATTTACGAAACACGGAATTCAAAATAGTGAAATTCAGCATTTCAGAGTCATAGTTTCTAAACTGCACATCTGAGAAATACACTTTCTGATGCTTCCCAACTTTGGGGGCAAAGTTAAACACAAGTCATTTCTGCAGTCTTGAATACTTCTATTGATTTTGGACTTTGAGTAAAAGAAAACTCAGCTGAGGTCACAAAGTTTCTACTGTGGCAGCCACAGTGCAAGTGATTAAAACCCTGTCTCTCACCTCAAGTGTTCCAATTCAGTCTTGTGAAGTTTAACACCTCACCTCAAGTCCCAGCCAAATCTCAAGGGACTTTGAATTGACATCACAAACACACCTCCAAGTTTAACAAAGAAGCCAAAAAAGACAAACAAGGAAAAGAAATACTTATATGCCAGGAGCAGCTATTCCACAGAGATTTTATCCAAAGGAAAGCTGGAAGAAAACACTGCAAAGGCATATTTTTTTTACTTTCATGGGCTGTAACTAGTTCATACTCCTACCATAGGAGGGCTCAAGAGTGTCCAGATAAAAGACTCTCATCTTTTACCTTAATGAACTCTGAACTGAAGTCTTTCATGATAAATTCAGTGCTCCAGCAGTAGCTTCAAAACTGTATGAGATGTAGAGCCCTATTTGAAGCCATATCTGGTCTGTCTCACCTCTATGACAAGTTCTCACAGTTCTCATCTGGGTCCTATCATGGAGATCTCATGATAGGGAAAACTGACATCCCATTCATCTTGCTTTGCATGAGTGCCTTGCCTGTCAAAAGAGCCACATAACAATGTTAGTTTTATATACTCTCAAGAAATGCAACACCAAATTGGATGCCAAAACCCGAGTGGAAACAGTGCACACATGAGCATACACCAAGATGCAGAAACAAATTGAAAATGTAGATTACTACAAATAAAAAACGAAAGGGGGATTGTCATTCTTCCTTTTTCAACCAAAGAGATGAATTGCCTTCTCTTTCCCCCTCCCTTGGCCCATGCTAGTCAAAACCAGGCACATGAAAATTGTCATAGAGTTTGAGATCAGAAAGGATGATCCAATCATTTAATTCATCCTCCCCCCAGGGTCTTGTATCTGTTCTAGTACTCTTAAGTTTAAGCCAGTGACCTTGGTTAAGATTAGGCATCTGTTTCAGCACCCAGAACTACTGATATAGGCCTGCATTATAGATACATGTGGAAGAAAATGGACCATTTCAGGAGCAGATCTGACCACTTTTGTGTGGAGGGATAAAGTGTTCTATCAGGCCCCAGCATATGTCTGCTTGAAGGTAGTGGGATGTGTGATTTCAGTACAATTTTTCTTAATTCAAAATGCTATGTACTGAGGATGTGTTGAGAGAGTGATTTTTGTTCCCCAAAGCCTTTCAAAAAACAGAAGTCAACTACAATTTTCAGAAAGCCACAGATTTTAGAGCCAGAAGAGGCCACCAGGCACTGTGCAAAGTTTAAGCTCAACTGAATAAGAACTAAGCTCAAACTAGCTATCAGTGGAAAATCGTCATTAAAGGGGGAATACTGTAAGTGTTGCTCAACAAGTTTGAAAATCATGTTTTGTTTGGTTTTTCCTTTTAACTTGAAATAAATATATAATTAATTCTAAAATCTGTGAATTACATAAATGGGTGAAGTAGATCATGTTGAATATAAGGCAACTCTACAGATTTATTGCAACAATTTGTTAAGCTGGGTGCAGTATATGTGTATAAGTGTCTAAGAACTATTCATTTTCACTAACAATCTCAACAGGGTCAGTATGTTTATTTAGGAAACAGGAATTCATTCCCACTGAATAGGGAAGGTTATTACTTTGTAAGTGACTAACTTATTTTAATACAAAGGAAACTCAGATGAAGTCTCAAAGGCAAAAAGACCGGTATGTTCTTTGGGTGAATAAATTGTAGAAGTATTTTTTCTGAATGCAGGAATAAGATAATAATGTGTCTCCTTCAGTGTTGTTTGGCATATGTAATCTTAAAGACAACAAATAAAGTTTTGCTGAGGTTCTTGAAAGAATGATTCAAATACTTAAAAGACTGTTTAAATTTTTCCTGGAGAACAACAACAACAAAAAATTTACTTTGAAGAGAGTTTTATCTGTTTAATTTATAAAACGAAAAAGGTGGTTTGATTACAGTGTTTATATTCTATTATTTTAATACAGACATTGTATTAAAATATCAAAAGAAGGAATGAGTATCTTTGCTGTGTCATCTTATTGAAGCTGCACAACCATTTGGAGCATAAGCTTTTTTGTCAAATACAAATTCTTGGAACAAACAAGTTAGGAAAAGTGTCAGTTTGTAATATACAGCATGTTAAACAGTAAATGTGGTAGACCTTTCCCCCTTAAGTTATATGTATATATCCATGAAAAAGAAATTAACTAAGAAGGAAGTGGAAAANATAAAGTGAATGGTTTACTATGGAACATTTTGAAGACTTCATGCAACCCTCAATAAACAATGTGTTGCTTTAGCTAGTGTCTAAATGAGATGCAAGTCAAAGATGGCATTTGTCATCTGAATAAGTAAGGTGATTCATGCACAAAATTAAAAAATTCATTTCATCACTTAGTCTTTTACTTGCTGCTTCATCTTTATATACCA
>VWZD01010835.1:100943-112778 GCA_013396695.1 Sakesphorus luctuosus
GTGAGTGTGTGTGTGTGTGTGTTTGTGTGAAAGAGGGGAAATTATCAGACAAATCATGACATGACACATACTATCAGAGGTAGTCTGGTTTATGCATATTTGTCCATGTAGCTGTATTATTGTCATTGTTTTAAACATAAAAATAGTAGCAGCAGAAAAACCTTTCTTGCTTTCTCCACAGTGTTGTTTCTATTCAACATTGTCAAATGCAATATTGAGGTCAACACAGTTTGCTTACATGTAACTTTAGACTCAACATTCCCTAGTACGTAAAATAATTTGTGGACGAAGACTTCAAATCATACTTCATTTACTGTACCTATAAAGCTGACAGGTCACATAGCGAAGCACAATAAGGAAAGAAAAAATCATCAGGAACAAAATCCTTTAGTGATCTCTGCAATCACTCAGTATTCAGAAATATGATTTTCATACTATCCAAAAAAAAGTTGGTGAATTACAAACATGATATTTAAGAAATGCTGAATGCTGAAAACTTTGATTTACCTTTGTCTTCCTACTTGTGTGTAGGATTATTTTTCTTCTGAAAACTCAGCAACTATAATCTTAATAAAGCAGACCAAAAGTATTTGCACAGAGAGAAGAGTATCACAGCTGCTAAGGAGGAAAAAAGTATCGTGATAGGAATTCCAGTGGGACTAAGAAACTTAACTAGACACATGGAAAGAAAATATTTTGCTAATTGGGGGAGACGAGCTGCTGCAAAAATGTTTTGGAAATGTTTTTGGAAATTACAATTAATGGGGAGAAAAGCATTACACTTACCCATTAGATTTGTTCCAAATCTTCTTTCTCTATGGTCACCTTCCCATAATGTCAATATTGCCAACACTCTGGAAACACTTGCAAATTACTTTATTTTAAGAGTGGGGGAAATTCTTAGAAGAACAATTCCTGAGAATGTTCTTACTCAGCAGGTAAGCAAAGTTACTGTTGAAAAAAAAAACTAGCAGACTAATTTGCCCATTCTCTTATTGTTACAGTAGATTGGTAAAAGGGAAAAAGACAGGGAAAGAGTTTTAAATTTCTTTTCCTTGTTTTCTTCCTGCCCATGAAAATTGGAAGAACCATAGAAAGAGCAAAAGTGAAGGTACAGGCAGTCAGATCTATTAAAAAGGATCACTACAAAGACAGAAAGGTTTAATGACCAAAAAGGATGTGAATTCTGAAAACAATAGATGTGGAGATTGCAACATAATAAACTGACGGAAAGAATATAGGCTAAAGAAAAATATAAACATTCTTTTTCTTCCAAAGGGATAAAAATCCCTTTCCTAATATCAGTTTGGAAGGTGGCAAGTCTGTTTGTCTCATGAACATACATGTGTACAGATTATTTAAAATAAAATGAAATATTAGAGAGACAGAATATTTCTATAGGAATTGTTCAGGCAACCAAGCTGACCATCAGGTATTTTAAGATTCATACTATTGTTTTCTCCTCTTCTCTACTCCTCAACAAAATCACCAATACAAATTGATCTTCATCCCTCAAACCTGTTGAGACTTCCAGGAAAAACCTTGCAAGGGAATTCTAGTCTCAGTAATATGCTTTCCACTAGGACTAAGTCTCCCCAGTGTTTTCAAATCTGACATTTAGAGCAACGTGCAAATTATTTGTGACTGAGCAAATTAGCTAATTAAATAATTGGCTTAGGGCTTCATAAAATTTGGCTGCTATGGAAATGAGGCTGTCTGCTAACTTACAAGCTTCATCTAAGTATTAAAAGTACTTCGTGTCTTTACACCAGCTGAAACTGCAGTAATATCAGATTTGTTTTTTAAATGGTTGTTTATAGAGTTGTTCTTGCATATTTTCCAAATCAATATATGTTGAGATACTTCTCTTGAGAAGCACTGCACCCAAATAAGACTGCAGTCTACCTTCCTCAGGGTGAACTTCTAAACCATTGGAGTAAAGAATTTTCCCAAAACTTGTCCCATTTTCTCCCACATTCCATGAAATCCATGACTATTCTGCTTTGAGGCAGATCTCTGAATGACCTTTCCAGAAAACTCTTTCTTGACTCTAAACAGGATGTGGACCACACTGAAAAGACCTGTAAGGCTTAGCAGCAAAACCATACTTTTCTTAACATTCAAAGGGAACTCAGATTTCTTTCAAGATGTTGTAACAAGCCTGAAGCAGCAAAAGGGTGAAAGGCTAGGGGAAATCATCCTCTAATTCTGCCCTGGGTAAACCCCAGGCTGTGTATGACTGGGGGTCATACACCAGGGCAGAAGAACAACACTGAATATACATCCCAAATGACCCTCATTGCCCTTGATGTTATCATGCCATTAACTGGAGTCACACAGTACAGCAATAAAGCAATCCTGATTCCTCTCCCTGCTCTGAAAAAAAAACCCTGCGAGAAACACATAAAGGGAACATATACAGGTTAGGTACCACACCTGTATGAACAGAGCCAGCAACATTGTAACCAGCTGCTCCATACCTAATACAGCCAATGCTTACATCAAATTTGTTTCCAAGACACTCAGCTTAGGTCTGTTGCTTTAGGGGCCAGTTGGGGCTGTCATGGTTTGGGGGTGGCATTCCATAATTTAGTGCTCCCACCAAAACCATGGCAGCACTCGCTTCTCCTCCCACTCTAGTTGGAAGCAAAAAAGACAAAGATCATAGGTTGAGATACGAGCAAATTACTGCAGCAATGAGATAAGAAAAGGAATAGTAACAACAATACTATAAACAAAAGTGTATAAAGAGAGGGTGAATTATATGGAAAATGTTCACCAAGCCCATGACAATGAAAAACAGTGGTGGACAGACCCTCTCTGTGCCACGTTTTTCCCCTGACTGGTAAGGAAGGTCCTTTCTTCTAGAAAGTGAGATAGTGCTTTTTCCCTGTCCCAGCAATGTTATAAGATGGTACTGAATAACAAAATATCTTCACTACACACCCTCCTCCTGATGTGGGCCAGAACTAGGACAGTGACTAAAGAAAGACTGAGGAAAATGTGGGCCCATTCTTCAGTGAGATGGGGGACCTGGTTACACAGGACAAAGGCCGAGGTACTGAATACTTTCTTTGCCTCTGTATTTATTAGCCAGACTGGCTTCCAGGAATCTCAGGTCCAAGAGACTGGGGCAAAGGTTGGAATCAGGAAGGTGCACCCTTTTAGGAAGAGACATAGGTCCAGATAAGGGAACACATAAGTCAACTAAAAATCCATAAATCTATGGACCCTAATAGGATAAACCCAAAAGCATTAAGGGATCTGGCAGATTTCATTGTGATGCCAGTTTTGACAATCTTTGATGGATTGTGTCAGTTGGGAGAAGTTCCTGGTGACTGAAGGAAAGCAAACATCACTCATGTCTTCTAGGAGGGAAAATCATGCTTGACCAACTTGATAAACTTATATGGTAACTTGACTGTCCTAGTAGACAAGGAAACAGAAGTGGATATTGCCTACAGGCACTTTAGGGAAGGCCTTTGACACTGTCTTAACTAAGATTCTCCTAGAGATGCTGCTGATGTGTGGGGTGGATAAACAGACAGTGATGTGAATTGAAATGAGGCTGAATGGCTGGGCCCAGACTGTGATGACCAGCAGCCTGAAGTTTAGCTGGAGATGAGTAACTAGAGGTGTACCCAGAGGTCAATAATGGGACCTGTCCTGTTAAATGCTTTCATTAATGATCTGGGTTATGGTACAGAGTGCACCTCCAGCAAATTACAGTCTAAATCATTCCATGATTCTCTGATCTCTATATTCCCTGTAATTTTAATAAAATTTTGTCCGTTCTGAGTTTTTTGTATCTATCATCCTGGAATACAGATTCTGCACAAATAATTAATTATATATATTTTGACTTCAAATTGTTTGAGTAACATTTTGTGTTTTGCTAGTTAAGTAACTGCAACATCTAGGGCTTAATCAACTTTTTATTTCTAAGCCTCAGCCATGAATTTATGAATATCATATTGTAAAAATAGTAATATTGTTCATTTTTTATTTCTTTGCATATTTTGACTGATCAAATCTTTCTCTGCTTCTCAAACTGCTGAATTTAACAGTGGGAATGGAGGTGCATACACAGTTTTGAACAAGATGGACCCCCATCCAGTATTCCATGAATTAGAGAGGCAGCTGAATCTTTGATTTTTGTGAACAGGTGGTGAGATAAAAGATTTACATATGGGTGTAAAAGACAGAAACTTTCATGAGTAAATAAATTTTCTTGGCTGCAGATAAATTATTTCGAGAAAAAGGATAGCAGTCTCTCTTCTTTTTGTGGATGTACCTGTAGTCCAATAAATATGACTTGCGCATTTAGTAGTAAAAGGCCACAGGAGCTGTATTGACCTCACTCTGCAGGGTCTCAGCAGTTATCTGGGCTTGTCTTGGCCTAAGCTGGTTTTAGCTGTTATAAAAATTGTCTAATGGTCAAGTGACAACTTGACTACTGGCTAAGACTTTTTAGCTTAACTCTATAAAGGCCTACATGTCATAGAGATTTAACAAACCTAGTCAGTCACTTTACAACAAACAATGACCCTTTGTTTTAGTCCCTTAATTGACCAAGAGGTGGAAAAACAATTATGTTTTTCTCTCTATACAGGTATATGTAAATATATTTCTAATTATAACTGGCTATTTAATTATTTTATTTTATTATGTGTGAAAGTACACATATTCTTTTTTAGTACAACAGTAGTATTTATCTTAACTTCTAATGAACTTTTTAAACATAATCTATGAGGTAGTGAAAAAATACTAGCAATAAGAAAACATATAAAAATAACTCTATGGAGATCCCAAGACTAAGAAAAAAGGTTCCGAGCAATAAGTGTAAATGCATCCTGGACACTGTGGTGGTGACCTCTCATAATGCTCTCTTACATTTTATAGGCAAAACCTAACACTGATGACCCAGAGAAAAAAACTGGGAAGGGTTTCAGAGAAGGCAGGCAGATAGTAGGAATTTCATGTAGTTCATTTATGTGACCATTTTTGAAAAAGTGGCTGGATAGTTTAGTCTAGAATTAGCAGCATCCATTGCAATTGTAGAAATCATTGCCATTTATGTTTTGGTTGTAAGGTTATTACCTCATTTATACTAACAGTAAATTCTTGAGTACACATACACGGTGTTTTGCCTTTTACCCATAACAAGGCTTTGAGGAAGAATATCTGATTTTCCTATTTAGTTTTAATTTGATGATAAATAAAACTATGTTCTTACTTTTGATTAAATGCTAATGCTTTCCTAGTGACCTTTCAGAGAGTAGTTACTCATTTGTTCAAGTATTTAACATTTTGGTCTAGCTACAGGTTCCCAGACTAGTTTTTATTTTTCTTTCTTTTATTTTTTTTTAATTTAGAAAAGACTACTTTCTTCATCAAACATTTTTAAGATATAATTTAATGTATGACAAATAGCTATTTCCCATCTAAATTGTTTACTTGAAAACTCTACTTATCTTCTTCAGAGTAGAGTAAGATAATAGAATTCCCTCCCTATGGGGAATAAGCAGTCTAATACTGTTATAAGTTGTAAAATGAGTTTAGAACAACTATTTTTCACTAAGCACATTCATATATATATTGATTTATCATGCACATATTTTAATGTGACAAGTGAGTTAAGATTTGTTGCATTGCATTGCAGTGCTAGCTGGAATATAATGTTTTGATTTCAGGAATCTCTTCACTGATGCTTGATGCTTATGATGTTGGCATTATGAGAAGGAAAGAGTGAAATTCAGTAGGTCTAAAATAACTCTATTCCCTGTATGCTCAATATCCACAGAAACCTGGAGAACCTGAAGAGGGAGATCCAGTTTACCTCAATTATTTGCCTCCCTGTTCATGCTGATCACCTAAGATCTTTGCTTCTAACTGGTATATAAATTACCATATGCAAGTGACAAAAGCTTAATCAGTTCTGAGAGATAGATGTTCTATTTCTCTCTTACTGATATTTTTTAGGTCTTCTACGCTGCAGTTTAGGAACCCAGGACACTATCTGCTCAGTATGTTTAAATCTTCATTTTAACCAACGTACATAAAGCTCTGCTTCTACCCAACAGTTTTGACAATATTTATGTATTGTATACATATCTAATATATACAAAAATTTATGTAATTTTCTTATTTTTAGCATCTATCTATCTATCTATCTATCTATCTATCTATCTATCTATCTATCTATCTATCTATCATTTAGTGCTATGTTTTGTTGGGGGGGTTTTGTGTTTGTTTTTTGTTTGTTTATCCTAGTTAATCTCTATTCATTACAGAGAAGGGCCATTTATGCTAACCACTGACCAGAAAAAGGAGATAAACCACAATTTCAGTTTTAAAGGATTTTTAAGAATAGATGTCTGAATGAACACATTCTTTGTTCTTCTCTCTTCTATCTGCCTAAGCAAGTGGCAACAGTTACAATTTATTAAAATCTATAAACTGATTTAACAGTCCAGAATCTTGAATAACATGTGGCATCCCACCCTGAAAGTGAAGGGAACACTCATGTGTGCAGATGCATGTGGTCAAAAAGAACAAAAGTCAGAGGATTTACAGAAGCTAGCAAAGTTTTCATTTGGCAAGGAAATTTGTATAAGTTAGTCCTGTATCTCCTAGGATAAGCACCCAGTGGTCTTTAACTAAGAGCAGGGTGAAAGGGAAAAGAGAGGAAAATTAGAGAGAGGGAGAGAGAAAGAGAGAAAGGAAGTAAGGAAGAAAGGAAGAAAGGTCACGTGTCCTGGCTTCACCATTGGTCCAGATGATGAGGTGTCCAGGGTCCTGGAGCATATGCTTGGGCTTTGTGAAGGTACTTTTTCATGGACAAGTTCTCCTTGCACTAGAAGAAAGCTACTTGTTTTCTATGCAAATTAGTTATTATGCGCAGTTCATTCTTTTAGAACTTTCTAGAAAGGGGTCAGAGGGCTTCAGTGGTCTTTGGTGGTCTTGATCTGCCTCTACCAAGTTGGCTTTTGGTAGATAGTCTATGCTTGCTTCTTGACATCATTCTTGCACTATACTGTGTTGTGCTTATTTCCAGGAGCCAGACCATGGTCATTTGTTCCAGAAAAGTGATGTCCTATTTCTGTATGACCACCTTTTCCAGCCACATACTGTTCTTTCTCATGGTGTACTGTACCAACAATTCTGGGTTGGCTCCACAGTCATCATCGAGTTATTGGTGTTTGAGACACACAAATTAGCCCCATATCTTCTGGGCTTCTCTAAAAAGCAACAAAAATTTTTTTATCACCAAGTCTCAGTTTTAAAATCTGCATTTAGAATTTGTCAGGCCTTCTGGTCCAGGGGAGGCAATTTTTCTATCTTATTCCATATATGGTATTGGGAATTCCAATTAAAGCTATTTTATTCTGAAGTCCATTTAAAAAGCATGAAATTTGATTTCTGTACAATAATGCCCCTTTGTTTATGTGTCACCTACAGAAGAGAATCTAAAGGAAGTATTGCTACAAAATGTCTCTATTTTTTTCCAGAAATCTTATAGATTTGGAAGGGTTTGACTCCCATTTCTGTTATGAGTTCAGCACTTGTACAAAATATCAAACACAGAAACTTATCTGAACAACTAGACCTAGAATTAAGCTTTGACATTTCTAGGCTTTCCTTGAAAGCTAGTATAAATCATTAGGGCCCTTAGAAATGGCTGATTCCAAGAAAAAGAAACATTATCTGTTAGGTTATAATATTGAATGAGGCCCTCAGCTGGCTATGTGGAAAAAAAAAATCCTGAGTTTATTTAATTTAGTTAACACAAATAACTGGCCATTTGATAAATCCGGGCTAACTGTTGATTGTGGATAGAGCTCTGTGCCATTCTTCACATCATGCCAATGTCGGTGATACTGAAAACCCTAAGTAAATCAACTCTTTACATGAAGGCTTTCCCTTTTAAGGTTTCTTCTATTCCAAACATCTGGTGGGGCCTAGTACAAGTTTGCACTGGGTGCTGGTGTCAACATGCTATCAGCTGGAATTGTGCAGGGATGGTCTTTCTGAGAAGGGGTTGTGATGGACATGGCTGGTTCCAGCTGGCTCCAAAGGACCCTTAAGTGCATACACATGAACCCCAAACCCATCGTCCAAGATGGTGGTGTATTTAACAAAAGGCAGAAAATGCTCTGGCCATGGGAGGGGCAGTGCTGGGGCATTGATGGGGAAGAGCAAGAAGCAGCAGAAGAAGCAACAGTGCTAGAGAAGAAGTAGCATGTGGAGGTGCTTCATAGAGCAAAAGATAAGCCCTGTAGCCCATGAAGAAACCACACTGTAGCAGGTTTCCGTGATGGACTCAGTGGAAGAAAGAAGTGTGTGGAGGAAAAAGTGGCAGGCCCAAACTGTTATGAATTGACTGTAACTCCCATTTCCACCCCCCTGTGCTGTTCAGGAAGAGGTAGAGGAGTCAAGAGTGTAGGACTAAGGAGTCTGGGAAATTGGAAGAATGGCGATATTTTGATGTTTGCCTTATTGTTTCCTAAAACCTCAAAATATTTATTCTATTTGACAGTAAATTAAATTAACTTTGTCCAAGTCAAGTAGTTTTTCGCCTGTGAGAGCAAGTGGTAAACAGTCTCCTTACATTCATCTTGTCCCATGAGCTTTCTAATTCCTGTTCATATATTCTCACCTGTTGTGCTGCATAGGGCGTGAGACAGTGAGTGAGGGTCTTGGTGGAATTTTGGCTGCCAAAGGTAACTCAGCAGAGAAATATTAGGATAGTTGTTATCAGAGTTAACATATTAGTTTCACCTTGCATATAGGATGACTAAGAACAGAGAAAGTTGGGGGCATTCATGTGAAAATTCATATACCTTTTTTGAATAATATATGAAAAAAGACAGACAGTCAAACATATAACAGAGAACAAGATTTACTTTTCCTGCTGTGAGAACAAGAATAAGAGTTTTGATTTAAATATGTAGTGCAGGAACACTGAATTATACAGTTTAAATTAAGGCTGTGTATGTAATGTAATGTACAAAAGCTTCTTTAATTGTGATTTGTTCCATTTTTACACTAACCTCCATATGTGAACACATTTTAGGAGAGCAGGGAGAGATGGAAACACCATTAAGTGTCTTCACAGAGAATAGGACTGATGGTGGTTTTAATTAGTTTGCTAACATCACTGGAGCCATTACCTCATAATAAAAAGTGCTGAATGGTCACCTTTTCTCAACCTTTCTTACCACTTACCATCAAAAAGCAAAGCATAATGGGCAACAGCTGTTTCTGCTATTGCATGGATTTAGCTACACTCCCTAAATGAGAACTTTAGTTTACCAACATTTATTTCTCCATAAGTCCATAATTACAAATCCAAAGTTAATCTGCAAAACTTTGGTATCTATTTTTAAGACAGACGAAGGAAGGCTTTTATTTTTCATTATATTTTCTTCGTTGGCCTTTCTTTTTCTTTCTTTTGTCTCAGTTTGAGATTCCACTCCCACATCTTTGCTCTTTTTAATTTTCAGCCTTATTATAATTCTTTCAGCCATTTCTTTTTCATGTCTTTAAAGATAGAAAGCTACAATTTTGTGTGTTTGCTGGCCTTGCATCTTTATATGTCTACTTTTATTTTGTTTGATTTCTCTTTTTATTTTGGTTGGGGGGTTTCAGTTTGTTTTTTTTCTTCCTTTTGATTTCTGAGACAGTGACAGTATCTGGGTGAAATGAGCAAAACCTAGAAAACGTACAAAAGTTAAGGAAACTTTCTCAGCAGAAAACTTTACAGAAGGTGATTATATAAGCAATAGGTAATGAATATAGTAATTGAAATGTTTTTAGTATAAAAAGACAGAATGTATTATCAGTGGATGAATAGGGTCCACTGATACAGTGGGAGGAGAGGACAGCCCTAAGAGGCAAGGCTATAGGAGCACAAGCAGTGGCTCCCTATGGTCAAGCCCCTTCAAGGCCTAGGGTGGCTCCTTGCACCGGCGACGATCCCTGAAGGAAAACGTCCACACAGTGCAAGGGTCAACACATAGAAGCAAATTTATTAGGATGCACCGGCTTATAAAGGGTAGCATGGGACTTTCCAGAACTTGGGCGGGGAGATGGGAGGAGTGAAACACCTCATTGGGTGGCATGTAAATTAGGAGGAGGGAGGAAGGAGGAGTGGAGGGAGAACCAATGGGGAAATGCTACCAAATAAGGAAACCGGTGCAATGCAGTAAACCGGGGACCAATCAGGGACAAGTTGGTGGGAAAATGCCCTAAGGGTTTGTGGGAAGAAGAAACTCGGGCAGGGAATGACTAAGGGAAAAAGAATGGGGCAGACATATTGGGTGTATAACAATTAAACCAGGGAAACATCAATATAGGGTGTGAACTTGTTAGAGTTCTCATAAATCTCTCGCAGGGCCTCCATATTCGTGGTGCCGGGGTCCTGGACTTCGGCGTCCTCATCTATCCACCTCTTATAGTACTTCTGCCACTGTACGAAAACCAGGTCTCCTCCGACATGTACTATTGAGATCCAGTTTTATTATGGAAAATATTTTATGCTGAAGATTTTTTTTTTTTTAAATTCAGGATGATTTTTGCAGGAAAGATTTTTCTTATTTAAACTATTGCTGAAATTAGACTTCCTGAGTTCACCATGGCTTTTGACCATTTTTTGGCATAAGTCATAAGTCAAAATTATGAGTCAGATGCACTAGAAGTCTTTATCTTTTAAAGATGACTTAATATTCCCATTACACCAGAGTAGTTAACTCCTGACTACAGTATATAGAGATACTACATTGTGTATCCTGAGGTAACCGTTCAGAGAATTGTGCAGCTTCCTTCTTTCTTTCAGCCCATGTGGTTTCCTTTTCCTGGAAGCAGAGGTGAAAGAATGTGATTTGGCTGCATCTTAAATCTGTGTCAAGAGCCTGGCCATATACCCAAACTAGATAGTCAGTCATCTATTTTACTGAACAGTTTTTGACTCTGGATTGAGCTAGAGACAGTTCAAATCAGTCCTCAATCCTGATTGTTGTTTTCCAACCGAGTATCTCACTAAACGTCATTACTCAAAGGAAAGACAGTGGATACTATGCATTATTTTGTGAATATAATTAGTGTTAGTTTATTTTTTCCATATACTGATCTCTTTTCAAAGACATAAACACTGTTGTCACAAAAACTAATGCGAATTTTGAGGGGGAAGTGTTCTTTACAATACAGACTATTTGAGATGTTTGCTTTAATTTCTCCATAACTCAGACAGATTTCTAGTAAAAGACCAGATAAAATATAGTTATTTCTGGTCCTTCAGGGCATTACTGGAAGATTGGTAATAATGAAGATTTTTAGATGTTTTGGAAGCTGTTGTTTGTATAAACTGTTTTTCAAAGGTCATTATGACTATCAGAGTTCATTTTACATAGGGTTTTTGATTGTATTCAACACTGAATTCTGTGTAAACTAAAATACAGCTCTATGACTAAAAACTTTTTAATCCTGTTTGGGCAACAAAACTGTATCATTTGCAGGCAACCTAAAAAGGAATCTTACACTATTAATGAAAGTGATACACAAATTAGATGTTTTTTATTCCTACATCAGTGATGATCTCCTTGACTGATTTTTCTGTTGCTTCTCTGACTTTTAGAGCTTGCATCCTGGCCTGTCACATACAGTGGAATGAAGGACTGTTGAAACACAGACCTATAGCCAGGATGATGAGGACTGCTTTTCATAGCATAAGGAAAAGGATTACAGGGTAATCCCTTCTATATGTGTGGGGCTTTAATCTGTAAATGTAAAATTAAAAAAGTATTTTCCTTCTGAAGGGAAAAGTCAGGCAAGTAG
>VWZD01010835.1:113692-131219 GCA_013396695.1 Sakesphorus luctuosus
TACTTCACATCCCTTAACCTTCTTTACCGAAGGTAAAATATGCTGTTTGTCTCCGCAAACACAACTCTTATAACCTTGACTTGTTCAAAAAGAAAAAGAAGATGCTTTTTTTAGTTTAATGTTTTAAGTTGGCTTTCTTTTGCTTTTTCATTTTGGTTCTTTTTTTTTTCAAAGATGTTTCTGAACTACAAAGCAGAGTTGAGCACTGAGAATTCAAATCATCCATACAATGAATATATCAGTTGTATGAACTAAAGAGTTACATTGTTTTTTCAGTTCAAGAACACACAGCCATTTTCCTGACATATCTTTTTAGCTTCCCCATTTCTGCTAGTGTAGGGCTTTTTCTGTTTATACTTCAGCATATAGGAACTGAAACGCATTCTGACACAGGGTCATCCACAGAGGATATCTGTGTTACATTCCAATTAGATTTAAAATCTCTGATCTGAAGCTTAGAGTGCAGGAAGAAAATGGAAGACACCAAGAGAAAAAAAAATTGTTCACTTTTAATAGAAACAAAAGAAAAAAGAAACAAACATTCAAACAGATGGTCAGAAGCATGTGGACAGAAAGAGGTAAGAAATTGCTTGTCTCCAGAAGCATTTATAAACTTACTTCTCAGCAAGCAGAGAGAATAATTTTTTGAAAGGGATGCATGAATCAGACCTTGATCATGGACATAAAAATGTCTGTATCCATTTATTATGGTAATTGTATTTCATAAGGGCTCTTGGCTTGAACTGTTTGTACATTGACACTTAAATATCCAAGTCTCAAGCACATGGGGACTCTAAAATGGCTCATGGAATTGGATGGATGATCATAGCAGAATACAATACACAACATCTCTTAAAAAACATTGATTTTTTTAAGCATGGACATTTTTCATTTTGTTGCACAGCAGACAGTAGGTGAAACCTGGTGACAGTCGTCAAACTGGTGAGATTCTCACTGACACAAACTAAGTTAAAAAACAGTGGACAAAACCGGACCAAGGGACCCATACCAATGAAATTGTTGACTTTCCAGACAAGAAACCATACCTATGCCTGGAAGCAATGAATGTAAGGATTCAATCTCTTTATAGAACTGTCAGTGGAAAGAGATAAGGATGAGAACTGAATGAGCATAAAGCTCTGAAACATTCAAGTAGAAGATGTAAGCATTGAAAAAAAAAAATCATCTTTTTGAAATTCAATTATAATTTTGGATTTGTTTGTTGGGGTTTTAGTTGGGTCTGTTTGGGGTTTTTTGTTTGTTTTTTGTTTGTTCATTTGGGGCATTGTTTTGGGGTTTTTTGATTGGTTGGTTGATTGTTTTGTTTTGTTTTGTTTTTTGCATTCAAATGAAGAAGCAAACTTTAAATACTCAAACTTCTGATTTACAATTCTAGAACTTAGCTATGTTCTGAAGAAAAAATAATGGTATGGCATGTGATGCCACTGTAACAGGAGATATCTGTTTCTCAGAACGATGTAATATTGAAGAAAGCATACTGATAGCAAGTGCATCTAAACCAAGAAGGTTAAAGAATAACACAAGACCACTAAGGAAGACAAACACCAGGAGTATTAATATGAAATTCAGGGTCACAAAGGTAGTAAACACAAGAAAGCAAAGAATTTGATTCAAAGTTTACTTTGAATTAAGAAAAAAAATGAAACTACGAACAGTAATATGGGTAATTTTATTTTCCTTTTGAACAGTGAATAATAAAGCTACTCTGTATTTAAATGCTACAAGACTGGAACAGTGACTGATGACATTTATTCAGTGACCAGTGATACCAGTTCAGCGAGACACTGAACTGACTAAATCTCTTTTTCAATCCTATGTGCCCCACACATTCTCTGTGTAATAGACCGAATCTCACCCATTTCTGCATATCCATCACAATTTGTTTTCGTTCTCCTTTCCTGCTCTGTAACCCTGTAGTCAATAATACAATAATTTCCTTCTATCACTCATATGTCCTTTCCCCAGTCTATGTTTTATCTAAATGTTCCAGGAGCAGTGTCTAAAGTAGTTTTCCTAGCTTCCTTCCATTCTTATGCAAATGTGTGAATTGGATAGATCAAAGAAGGTTGATATAAAATTAGTGGTGTAGCCTCTCCCTCAGTGGATAGATCTACTCTGTCCTGGAAACACATCTTTAAGGTATTTATAGGGAAAATATCACCTTGGGAATATGCTAGATTTTCTTGAACTTATTAAGAGTAGGCAAACAGATAAACACAAAACAATGAAAAAAGAAAAAAAAAAAGGACAGTATTTTCATAAAAACCTTTGAAGAAATTAATCTGAAAATCAGAAGTACATTTTGGGACTGAGAAACTTTCAGTGAAGAGGACAGGTGAAGCATGACTTCAGCAGATCTAAAATCACTTAACTACAGAACATTTCCAGCCTTTCAACAATCATATTTGCAACTACACTTTCAGAGAAATAGTCAGTTTGATTGTAACTAAAATGTGGATTCAATTTCATTGTAATCCCAGCCATGTGCAATATTGTTAGATTGGAGGAAGACAAATAAGCATTAATTATGTACAACACTGAGAGGGCAATTTAAGGAAATGTAGGTAACAGGTAAGAAAGAAGAAATATTATTGCATTAAATATATAGTAGTCAACATACAAAATATCACAGAATAGTTAACAGAAAAAAAACCCAAATGATGAGCAGAAGACATCAAGCCACTTACAGAGGTGAACAGAAACATATTAAACCACTAAACAAACCAATCATCACCTAATTATATAATGTCACAGCAGGAAATGCATATATTGCAGTACAATATAATGTTTTAAAATTGTCTTACCTTCAAAAAAAGATGGAACAGAGGATGAGAGTCATAAAGAATATTGTGTACCAGTAACAACCAGCAGAGCAAAGGGAAGGGACGAAAACACCTCCAAAGATCAAATTCCCGTATTAGTGATGATAACTGAAAAAAAGATATGGAGGATTGATGAATACATAACTAAAATGCAACTTACACTTTCACATAAACTGTATTTTTTTCATAGCCCATTTTGAAGTCATGATTTGGTAATGCATCTAAGAGGTTTTTTAGAAGTCCCTACACATTGTGCTCCATCTGTCACACTTCCTGTCTTAGTTGGCAAAGGGGAATCTTTGTGTGGGTTGTTGTTTTTTGGTTTTCTTTTGGATTTTTTTAATTGCATGCTACATCTACAATTAAGTCACTAATTAACTGTCTTAATAACGCTATTTTAAGAGCTGGATCTTAGTATCCAAAGACATTTCTTTTTATATTTCCTGAACAAATATACTAGGTCATCTTTTACCTGTGCAAAGGGGAACAGATATAAATATATTCTCACTTTTGTATAACTGATTAAATACCTAAGAGTATAGTAATGATTATGATGATAGTACCACCACTAGCCTAGCTGTGGTCAGTAGTACATACCAGTACTTTGGCTGCACACAGCTTATACAGAGTACATTACAGTACTCTTTTTATTTCTTGTCATCTGACTGTGGAATGCATCATCATATAGTTTTTACACTGCTCCCTTCCTTTGCTATCCCATTTATACAACAGGAATTTTGAAACTGAAAAATATTAAAGAGTAAGCTTTTTTTTTTCCAAGGGAATATCATGATTTCTGCCTCTGTCCAAGAAAACAGTGGATGGGGGAAGCCTTTGTTCCTCAAGTCCAAACAATTTATTCAGCCAGTCCATTTTTATTCCTTTGGGTATTTATATAAAAAGCAAAATTGTCTTTAAAACCATGACACACTGAGTCATCCCACTTGGGTGAGATGCCTATTTCTCAGGCAAGTGAAGTGTGAGAAAATCACCCTTAGTGAATATTTATACATTTATCTTATAAGGAATTTGAGGGCTCTCAGCAATTCTGTCAACAGATTATCTGTCAATATACTTGTGCTGCCACAATTTTTCCTTTGGAATAATCCTAGACTTTTTCTCTGGAAAGCAACATAAAAAATTAATAGAAATGATCTCTGAACCATGGAATTTGAACAGAGATTTGAAATGTGACTTTCTGAGTAATAGCCATGGCATGTGGCAAAGGCTGTGACAGAATGAGTGGGTCATCATAGTGAGGTAATTTGGTTACTCATCTAGAGCTAGAGCTAGAATCCTCATACAACATCATAAAAATATTTTTGAAAATATAATCACAACAATTGCTACCTTATTTATCTAATTCCCTACAATGCTGCAGAAAAAAGAAAAATAGATTTCCAGGTCTTGAAAGAGATTTTTAACTCATTTAACACTTTAACTCCATGGAAAGAGGTCTGCTGAAGTTGGCATGATTTGAGATTGGTATGGCAGCAGGTGTGAAAGATAAGCCAAGATAAGTTTCATCAAATAGAGGAATGTCAAAGAAATCTGAATCAGAAAGATTAATTCAGTGCAATTATATTTTAAATGGACTTACAATTAGAAGAGGATTTAGATGTTCCTTTATGGCATTATTCCAAACAAGAAAGATCCCTGAAACAACCTGAGAACTCTTTCCTGGTTTAGGTCAGCAACAGATGAACACAGGACAGCTGCTCACTAGACCGTGTCCCCATTCTGCTTTAACCTTCAATCTGTTTTGTCCTTTGCAACAGTACATAACTAGATAGAAAAGGGTCATAAATCATAATTGCAACATTTCACAGTTACTTAGTAGAGCAAGCGTATATCCATTAAGATCCAAGAGATCATAGTTCTCTACCATATCAGTGTTATTTTAGAACAATGCTGTTTATTTAAAACAACTGTATTCATACAATTTGATGTAAAGGAGTGAAGAATCAAATGCATCCTTGTAGAGTTAGCCGCTATGCATGCAAATATATATATTCATCACAAGTCTCATGGAAGAAGGTAATTTCAAAACTTTCCATAACAGTCTTATCCCACTGGAAATAAACAAATAATGAAAAAAAATTTCTTCTATTCTTAAAAAGAAAGGACCTGAGATAAAGTTATGCTTTCCAAAGTTGCTGTGAATTTTCCTGTTTAGTACAGTAAGAGAAATGGGGTATAAGTAATTTGCATAGTTTCCTAGTATGAAAAGCAACAGAAAGGCCCTTTTTTTAAAAGGATTCACTTCATTTTACTGATCAGTTGCTTACTCCCTACTGGCTTTTCTCAGCCTTCATAAGGAGCTTCACATCTTTGGGTCAGAAAGATGAATTACTTAGATGGGAAGTGTTCAAAAAAAGAACTACTTGACCCAGTGGCAGGCAACAGTCTTGATGGTTTTCTTTTCCCCTTTAATGTTCCTAGCTTTTCATTCTGATTGTGCAATGGCATAAATTTATTTTTGAAGGTAACATTAGTCTGTTACTCAGTATTTCTAAACCTTGATATTGCTTAGACAAATTATGATTTAACTAGACAGTAAGCTTAACTTTTCTCACTTCTACCTAAAAACCTAACTGGTTATGGTAGTCTTAGTTGCATAAATAATTCAGAACAAATGGAGCATCCACATCCAACAACCCCAAGTTTTTTCCAGTATTGTGTCAGGTTTGTGAATTGAATCACATTTGTTACTTGTGATGTACAGCACTGCTGTGAACACTTGAGTTCTTTAGACAAGTACTTACATCCTTTGCAGTTTCTGTATGGCAGACCAGGACCACTTGGGGCACGAGCTGGAGGCATGTCTTCTAGGGACATAGCATGTGCTATATAGCATTCCTTCTGTACTTGATTTTGCTTTATTAATAGGCACAGAGGGCAAGTATCAAAATATAGCATGAGGATATACCAATATTAGGCATTGTGACCTATTAGGACTTGGATTCAGGGAAAAACATACACCATAAAGTGTAGGTATGCACATGGCAGTACCACGGGTCACAGCCCTGCTGCACATGATTATATGTGAGGAGTTTTGAAACTTTAGTGATTTTGGGGTGGCATAATCATTTTAGAAATACGTTTTATTTACTAGAGAGGATATGAAGAACTTGTCATCTCAGCCATTTATATTAGTCCCCTTAAGAAGTATCTCTAGGACCACCATAGATAATGAACCACAAGTAGAAAACTGATACACTCATTTGTAAACATGACTTCTTCCTATAAAGATTGTGCTAGGACAGCAGTGAGAATGGGATGACTAATGAAATTATCTTTTTCATCTTCCTGGCACAGTTCTTTAGCTAATCTAGCATAAGGAGAAGGCTGTCTGTGCATCTTCATTAGTCAACACCTTCACAGATCTGGTGTTTTTCTAGTTAGTATTAAAATATGTGAATTTCTTCTCAGTTATATTTATGCAAGGAAATAATATTTCTGCTGAGACCACAGATATAAGTGAAGGGAGATTAAAATTTATTGTCTTAGGACCTCATTGTTTTCTACTCTATCCTTTATGTAGTTTCTAAAGGAAAATCAAAGACCCTATGAAACTGTGCATTTGTCCTTGATAATATTTTATACTGACTTATGAAATAGTAGATGATTACAGCAAAAATGTTGAGTGTGAGATGCATAAAGAACACATTTTTTTTCTTTCTGGCAGTGGGAAGTGACCTTGAAGAATACATGTGACATACTTGCAGTACTGAAAAGTGGAAAGGTACTGCACTGGAACTGCAAGTAAGGTTTAACATACAAGACCATGGAGAATCAAACTTCTTCATCTACATTTGGACTCCATAGAGTGGAAAGCCCCAATTAATGTTTTAGTAAGGCTTAAAAGCTTCATTTTCTTTTGGGAAAACTTATTATAACATTAAAATATACTCAAATAGGTATTTCATGGGGAAAATGAAGTTTTAATGCTTCAAAAATTACCATGGGGACTTCCTGTTTTTTGAGAAGAACTTCCAGCATGTCTACGCACTTTTGTGTTAAACAAGGGTTTTTAATAAACATTAAAAAACTTGAAAAATAACAAACTTATTTTTCAGTTTAGTTGGAAGACACATTAATTATGGATACTCATTGTAATAGAAGTACATTATGAACTTCCTCAGTTAAAATCTTTTTTTGATACTATTAAAGCTATCTTGATCTCAGAGGGTGTAGATACCAGTTATACTGGCATCCAGTACTGCAGTGGAGGACAAGAGGCCTTTTTAAGGTGTCATTCATCTGACTTAGTTTAGGCATCTGGTTTAAGATGAAAGAAGTTACATCTCAAAGGTTGGACCAGATGATCTTGCAAGGTTCCTTCCAACTCGGGCTGTTCTGTGATTCTCTTGGTGGATGAAAACATTCTAGTTCCCTGCATTGATGGAACAGGCTTCAGGAGGTGATTCCACTGTATTTTGTCATCTGTGTTTTGTCAGATTAACCTTCTCATTTTAGAGACTGATACCACAGTCATTCGAATTCATAGTTTACTGCACAGTCATTGAAAGACATGGAAGCCAATGAAATTTTTCTCTGAATAAAATGCAAACACTCTTCATTATAGAGTATTGCAATGTTTCTAGAGCCAAAGCAAGATTGTGGTTTTTTCTTTTGTAGCCAGCAGCAAACAACTCTTCATCACAGAATTTTTTTTCCTCTGCTAAGAGATATGCTAGTATTTCTTCTTTTTTATAGCCTCAAAATTGTTACAGAGAAATGTAGCATTAAAGATTTATGATGCATTGACATCTATAGGCAAATCTTATGCATTGCTGACTTTAAGTATCTAGATAGCTATCAACATGAAAAGAAGTTGTAAATTGGCTGAGGATTTGAAACTACCCATCAGACACAGCTGATAGCTGGTAGCTAATAAGGAGTGAAACTTTTCTGAGTCTAAATAAAATTTAAATCATCCTCAGTTCCTGCATATTAGATTAATATTCTTCTTCATTTTCCCCCCATTTATTTCTTCTTCTTTAATTTGCTTCTTGCTATAAAAATCTCTCCTTTTTTTTTTTTTGTGGAAGCAGTCTTGCCAAACTTTCAGTCATTTATCTTTGGAGAGCTGCAATGCTAATTGTCATAGATGTGCTCTGCCAGTAACCTAATTTTCACTTGGTAGCATTTCATACTCTGTGGCAATGGAAGTTACCAGCTGTGATGTGTAAAAGACAAGAACTAGATTTCTTAAGAAACAGATTTGAAGTCTTTTTGTCTTGATAAGTAACTGACACTATCACAGCTTACCAGTGGAAGGACAGGAAATCTAAGAAATAGAAGCTAGATAGAGGAGTAAAATTAAAAAAAAAAAACACAACAACTATTCCTCAATCCAAGCTTGGCTTTTGGATGGAGCTTTCCTTAGTAAAGGAACTGGTGGAAAGTGAAAGTAGCTGTATGACGCCTTTGTATCTAGATTCTTGTCTGGTCTTTAATGCATGTCAGAAGTAGATAGATTTGGAATGCACACAGAGTTGTCATGACCTTTTCCTCCCTCTCTTTTGCCCTCAGGAGCAAATCAAAAGGGAGAAAGCAAAACAAGGTAGAAGACAAGCCTGGGAAGAGTTTACTTTCACCTCAGCATGAAAAATTCGGAAGTAAAATTTTCCTCCTTTGTTTGCATCCAAACTCTCCATTTTTCCGCTTGTATTTTGCTATCTTTTCATACTGAAGAATCTGACAATCCTGAATGGTCCTCAAATACTAAAAAAAAACAACAAAGAAAATCCACAAATCATTCCACATCAAAACTAGGCACATAGTTGCCCCAGAGTTATGCGAGAAGTTGATGGAACATGTCCTGGGCAAACTGTAAAGGTAGAGAAAGCTGAACTGTCTGCTAAAACAAGAACATAAATCTCCTGTATAAACCTCTTCTATGGCAAAGACAAAAAGAAAATTTACAGGATTTTTTTAGTTCAAAAATAATCAGAATGGGGTATAATAACCTTGATAGTTTATGACTCAATTTAAACTCATAATAGTGTATTTTTATTATTGATAAGGGGAACTGGGATACTTGTTCTGTGACTTTATAAGAATGTCAATTTTCCTTTTAGTAATTTTGCTGGTTAGTTCTTGTGTCTTTTTGTCTGTATATTGAAAATAAATTTAGATGAGTAGTGGTCATACTTAAATTTTGCATATGTGTCCATGGTTACATATATATAGGTGTACACATAGACCCAAAGATCCCCAAATGTCTTACAATTATAAATTAAAACTATAGCAGAGGACAAAATAGGACTGCATAAACCAGAGATTAAAATATTGTTGCCATTGTGAGCTTTAACTTGGAAATAAGAGGCTGCCATGCATTTTAATTCACCTGAGAAAACCCTGAAAACTTGTGTCTTTTTTGTCACTTGTTTTTATTTTGCTGTTCAGTCCCGTGGTATAAGTTTGATCTGAGATAACTCATCTTTCCTTTGTGATCAGACCAGTGAGAGGGCCATTTTGTCAGAAAATTTGCTACTTCAAAGGTGAAGAATAGTGTGCTTTTTTTGTGTTTTCCAGGAGTTCACATTTTTGTTAAGTATGCATTTTTGCTTTCCACTTGCTCAATGAACTAGTATAGACAATTTTCCAAATATTTCTATGTACTGTACATGTACTAGATCAGACGATCAATTATTAAAATGTCTTAGCAAGGGCATCACCACATGAAAAATATTTTTCTCAATGTATGAGGACTATGACAGCCTGGTCATATTAGCTGAAGTTAGCTGCCTTAAAGGCTTACTGAGATGTTTCTTACAACAGCTCTTCTCTGCTTGTTCTCAAGCAGAGGAGGAAAAAAAAAAAAGAAAAAAAGGAAGAAATTTTATCTTGGCATTAACTGGAAAAAATGAAAACAAATACGCTTTTTTGTGAATATTTCATCCTCTAGCCCTAGACTTTTCTTCACCTTGTCAGGCCTTGCTTCCAAAAATGTGGAGGCTCTTTTTACTACACTAGATCAGAGCCTTGGTTTTCTAGTGGGCATGGTGCCATACTTCTCTTTTCATATTTCTTCCTAGAGCCTTTGTAGGCCAACAGATTGAAGATATCTGGTTTTAACACTTTTTTTTTTTAGTAGTTTTCACCAGAGAGTATTTGGATAGAGTAAAATTTATGTTTTTCAAATCTTGCTAAATATCAGTTGCGAGGAGTGAAAGCTTCAATCATTCTATTTTACCAATAGCACAGAAATACTTCTTGCAATTCCGATGGTCAAAACCAGCTTTGAATAATTATACTAAGAAAATCTAGACAAAGACAAAATCACTGATAGTTTGAACAGATGCAATTTAATTTGCTTTGCTTCAGAAATGTTTTACCTCTCTGCAACAGTGCTAATTAAATGTTACTTAAATCAGAACCTAGAGATCTCATCAAGCAGTTGATAACAGTGGAATTAAGGAAATAATCCCAATTCCCTTTAATAATGAATTTGTGATTACTAATAGAAACTACAGCATTCCATCTGACTGCTACCAAGGGGTGCATCCAGTACACATCTGGGTTCCTGGTGTTCTGGAATCAGTGAAGGAAGAAAGCATAGCCACAATGGTAGCTCCCTGTCTCATGCCTGAGTTGCACAGGAGAAATCTCCCCATGTGGAAGTTCACTCAACTTTTGAGTGGAGCAACTAGAAATCCAGAAGGAGAACAGAGGTAAATGTTCATATCTGACTAGGTTAGGCTGGGTCCCCTAATGGTCAGTGTAGAACATTTTAGGGCATAATTTGTCTCAGGCTGAAGTTGATATCTACTATAGGCCTTAAACATCAGTGATTTCCCTATTGAGTACTCTGATGTCTGATAGCAATTTCCATGGGTCATAACTCAGGTGTCACAGAAAACTCCAGCAAAAGGGTAGGGCAAGGAAGCAGTATTTGACACATAGACAGGTTCTCATACAGATGGTGTGGGGTATGGTCAAGGTATTATGATAATATTTAACTTAGTGCACTTTTCTGTGACAGATACTCTTTATTGAATTGTTGCATATTGGTTTATTGCATTGTTACATTTTAGTCTAAAATCGTCTCTAAGAAAACCCTCTTAATCTAGATAAAGAATTAGGAAAAAAGAATTTTTATAAATCTCTATTTACAATATGTCCGAGATGGGCAGTTATCTTCATGCTATTTGATAAAACTTTACTGACTGATAAATAAATTTTCAATGCCTGATATGTTACTAGAACAATTAATAAAGTAGATAATTTGTAAGCACCTGGAGGAAAATAACTTGTAAATAGTAGGCAACATGGAGTCATCAAAAACAAATCATGCTGAACTAACCTCATTTCTTTCACTTATAGCATAACAAGTTTAGTGGATAAAGGAAATGCTGTGGACATACTATGTCTTGATTTTAATAAAGGATTTAATACAGTTCCACATGACATTCTCATAAAGAAACTGGAGAAATGCTGATTAAATGCAATCACTGCTTAATAAGTACAATGTTGAAGAGAAGAAAAAAAAGTAAGGGGGAAAAATAGAAAAAAAAAAGAGGAAAAAGAAAAAATAACTCATGGAGCAATTATTAATGGTTTAGTGTCAGAAGTATCAAGTGTGACCTACAGAGGTCTGCTATGGGTCATAAGTCCAATTCTGCTTAATATTTTCTCTGTGTGCTTGGAAAACAAAGTAGAAAGCATGCAAAAAAAACCTAACAAAAAAAAAAAACAACCAAAAAACCCCAAACAAACCCTAACAAAAAAAAAAACAAAAACAACCAGAAGATAACAAATAGAAACAAGTCACATTTCCTTGGATATTTACAAATAGTGGCACAAAGCTTTAAAAACAAACCAGCAGAAATCCCTGCAAAAGCTTTGCGCACTCTTTGAGTTGTCAGCAATGTCATAAGAAGGAAAGATGATTTTGCCTGGGCTGGGTCAGTCAAAATGGTTCACTTCCCCACACAAAAATATTTCATACAAAGTTTTTTTTGTGAAGCAATGAGTTTCACATTGAAGTAGATCCAAAAATGTAACCAGATTGGGGCTGAATTCCCTTCACAATAATTCCTATTGTTCTGAGACTCTGCTGGTGAAGAGTGCACAGTATATATGCACTTGTTTTTCTAACCTAATGACTTTATGTTATATAGTTGATGCTGCCAGGAATGAGATGGTCAATTTTAGTCTTTACTTATGTCAATTTTAAATTGGATTATGTAAGTAAGAAAAACCATAGTAAAAATAAAAATTATGCATTTAGCCAACATTGCCATCACAAAAGACAGTCTGGCCCATGATTAACTAAATGTCAATGAACTGTCTGATAAGTTTACAAATATTTAAATACTGCAAAGTAGTACCATATGTACAACAAGAAAGTGATCTGGTAATTAACTGTTTGATACTGATCACACTCCAGGCAGAGTACTTATCTTGGGTTGAGCTGGCAACATGCCAACTGCCCAACACAAACTCAGCCTCCTTCCCCCTCTCAGTGAGAAAAGGGGAAAGGAAAAAACCCTAGAAACTTAAACCAGTTTATACTTAAACTAACTATATATATATATTTATACAGAAAAGAGAAAATTAAAAGCAAACTACAATATAACACACACACAAGTTAAAATAACAAGAAATAACTCCCCACTCCCCAGTGAACACAAATCCCACCATTCTAACTACAAATTACTCCAGAGAACTCAATCCCCAGAGAGACAGACTTCAGCAGAAAACTAAGAAAAAAACATTTTATTTCCCTAAGATAATATAGTGGTGAGCTGGTGCTCTGGGTTTGGCCTTCTTGTCCCTCCTGGGACAGCACGGTGCATCCTTCTGAGACAACTGCTATGAAGGAACTGACCAAGCCACTCCCACACCGGCTCCTACACTTCGAGATGATGTCAGAATATGTTATGAAATACTATTGGCTAGTAGAAGTCATCTGTCAGCTAGCCCAGCCCAGTTCAAGTCAGCAGACAGTCTCAGGCCTAGTCTGAAATCTAAAGCCGAAATTTAGGCCTATCTAGCTAAACCCATAACAGTACTGCATTCAGTCTTGGTTTCCACTTTAAAAAAAAACAAAGAAATTAAAAATGGAAAAGGTCAGAGGGGAAACCAACTATAATCTAGAAATATATAAAGAGATATTAGGATGACAGGGACTTTATTGATTGACAAAGAAAACATAACTTGTGGGCTAAATCCACAGAGAAAGATTGGAATAAATGTTAGGCAAAGTGGAACATACAAATCTTTGATTATATAAATTTATCAGTTACTTCAATGAAATAAGTTTATCAATTGCAATCAGATTAGTTCTTCTCCAGCTCATCAGTTATATGTATATAGTTAAATTATATAAACCATGTTATTTTTTTTCTTTGGTTGTGTACATGCAGCATTACCAATGCCACAGACTTCATTGTCTGGAAGGGTTTCATAAGAAAACACTTCACCTATAGATATGGTGCAGAGAAGCACAAAACAAGTAACACTAAGTTTGTGGAAGGCCAACCACAGTATGTTTTTGGCATTTCTGTACACATTCAAAGGGTTACACAGATATATAGGAATTTTAACATCAGACAACAACTACCCACTGAGGAGCAGTAATGATTTCACAAGGTTTATTTCCTGAATAAATACTGGAATAGTCTTTATGTTAATCAAAGAGTTCTTTTGTCAGGTGAATAAGAAAAAGACTATATTTACATAGGATGTCCTAGGGGGTCACAGATGATAAATAATTACACCAACATATTCCCAAGGCTATTTTTGAAATAAACATATAAGATGCATTAGATTACTTCTGATGGTTCTCACCATCAAATTTTATTAAAGTAATGACCATTTGAGGGGATGTCATACAACAACAGACAGATATATTAACAAGAAACCCCGTTACACACAAATACTAAAATTCTAAAGACATTGTAGACAGAACTGTTTATACTGAAGAATCAGCCCAGAGTTAGGTTTGTTAATATAAAGAACTCCATATAGTTTTGGAGAAAACCTGAACTTTTCTGTTTTGAAATTGTCTTATAATATACTCAGCTATAAAGTTACTAGCAGGGCACATCCTAATATAATTTTGTGTGACGTATTTTTTCTCTATTTAATGTGTGCATTTCAGTAAGTATACATTTCTAGTTTACTTCCCAAGCTTTATTCGCTTTAGTCATTAATTTTATTTAAGTTATTTTGGTCTGCAGCAATAGGTTTGCAGCACCAGCTTTTACCAGATATATAAAAGAATACAGAAAGATTCCTCTCTGTTCTCAATCATACAGTTTTAGTGAGAGGAAGATGACAGTGTAATCTTCTAATGATAACTCATGTAGAAACACTTTCACAGTCTTAAGAGTGAAATGTCTTTCTTACAGAGTCAGTAAATGAGGAGATGTGCAGAAGTAAGATGTGAGCAAGGCTTACTGGGCTTTTCTGTCAGTTTTTCTCTAGGTTCCAATATTGTCTCTTTAGTGTACATCAATGCAGAATTAGTTGCAGTAATTTAAGTGACAATATTTTTCCCCCTCAATCCTACTAATGTAAGGATGGCTTCTTTTTCTTGTGTGTATGTGGCTTTATTTCAATAAAGACTCATCTCTCATGTGTAGCCACTATTGGTTACAGGTATAGAACAAGGGTCTGAAAAGTAAAAAAGGACAATTTCCCCTAAAGAAAATCATATGAAGACACATGCTGATTGCATAAACACTCCGAAGTTCACAGAGCCAAAACAAACACACCTAAGTATGTTACCAGCTGTCACATCTTTGCTACTGTGGCCACTCTCATTGGATGCTGCATAACAAAAGCATTTTTCACAAAGAAAAATTGCTTTGAGAAGTCTTTCTCCCAACATGGGATTATTTTTAATTCAAATTAAAAAAAATCGCCATATATTTTTGTTCTATGCTAGCCTAACTTATCCCAACACCACCTAACATTTAAATGTATTAAAAAAAAAAGGGAGGTTCTTACAGATGAGAAGAGGACCTTTTGAAACTAAATTAAACCATGATTTCCTCCTCAACTAACCTGATTTCTTTTCCACTTAGTGCATGAGGAAAAGCTGTGGTGTTGTCTGCCTGGACTTTAGCAAAGCCTTTGACACTGTTTCCCACTGCATTCTCCTGGAGAATCTGGCTCATGGCTTGGATGGCTACACTCTTCACTGGGTTAAAAACTGGCTGGGTAACCAAGCCCAGAGAGTTGTGGTGAATGAAGTTACATCCAGTTGGTAGCCAGTCACGAGTGATGATGCCCTGGGCTCAGTATTGAGGCCAATTCTGTTTAATATCTTTACCAGTGATCTGGGTGAGGCCATTGAGCACCCTGGGCAACTGTACAGACAACATCAAGTTGGGCAGGAGAGTTGATCTCCTGGAGCATAGGATGGATCTGCAGAAGGAGCTGGACAGGCTGTATCAACGGACTGAGGTCAACAGTGTGAGGCTGAACAGGGCAAAGTGCTGGGTCAGAACAACCCCAAGCAGAGCTACAGGCTTGGGATAAAGTGGTTGGAGATCTGCTGGCGGAAAAACACGGCAAACAAATTAACTGTAGCAACAAGAAACACTCCCTCTGATTTGAATAATTCAAGTCTAAATAGTAAGAATATTGTAGGAAGCTTGTGCTATTAGTCACCAGAAATGTATAGGTATGTTGACTGGGACGTGCCAAGGATGGTGAGAGGGATTACGATCGCAGAAAAACTGGTAGTACTGAACTCAATTATTTTGATGAATATTGTTAAAAAGCAATTTTGGGACATGTTTTAGAAACTTAATTTTAGCTTCTTCAATGATTGTATATTGGAGCAGCTATTTTTTACTTAATTCTAAGAAGAACACAAGAACAAACTGACATTTGTCTACAGAAAGACCATATGGACTAAAGTACATTTAAATTCTTCCTTTAGGAATTAAAAAAAAAATTAACATACAGATATGTATAAACAAGAGGACCTCTATATAAATGAGTCATACTAAAAAAAACAAAACTATGAACTTAAAGAGAGAATCTAAAAGGATAAAAGTACTAAAGATGCAATGAAAATTTTGTAAAGTGCATGGTGACAAAAATTGGTAAGCACTGAAATAAACACTTTAAATTCAAAACTTGCATTTCATAAAGTGGAATTTATGGCCATGTGAGGAACACCTGAGTATCATGAGCTCTGAAAACCTTAATGCAGAATCAAGCTTGGACCAAAACAATGTTTAGAGGACAAGCTTGTGAAAGGCATTAAAACTAATAATAAGCCTTTTTACCAAACCGTCAGAAATAGAATGTCTGCCAGAGAGTCTACAGAGCTGATAGATGATGGAGCTGTAACAGAAGAACTCACAGGAGATAAGACTATGGTAGAAAAATTAAATGTGTTTTTCACATTGATACTCACCTCTAAGGAGCTTAGGAAGGTTCCCTCAGTGATGGTTTACTTTGCAAAAGATATATTGGAGAAAATATCTTAAATTAAAGTGTCAATAGAAGTGATTTTAGACCAAATAGATAAATGAATAGTAACAAATTGCCAAGACAAGATGGTATACACTCAGGGGTTTCTAAATAACTCAAATATGACCTTGTAATTTGATCATAGATCTTATACTATTGCTTAAGTCAGCTTCTGTATGAGAAGAATTGAGGTTAGCGAATTTTATGTCATTAAAAAAAAAATCCTCACAGAAACTTGGCAGGAGAAATGTAGAAAAGATGCAGGAAATTAAGAAGTTGTACATCTGATTCCTTACAAGTAGATTGGTAGAATAAGATCCATAGACATAGATCCATAAATAGATAAAATAAAATGCAATAAAAATTATTTTTGTAAAGAAGATTATGGCTTTTTAAAGATTTTAAAATAAATAAGTATACAGACAGGGGTGATCTTTATCTGGTTAATACACTGTGCCTGGATTTTCAAAAACTTTTGCAAGGTCCTCGATAAAAAGATCCTTAAATAAACTAAACAGTCATGGATTATAAAAAAAGGAACCTTCACCTGTGGATTTATTTTAGGAAATACCTGAAGGACATGGGATTAGTAAATATGACAGGAAAAAAGAAGGTGAAAATGATCACTTTTAGCAATGAAAGTCCCACTATTTGTGAAAGATCACAAAAATTCCTTGCACAACTAACTGGCTGATAAAAAAGGCAGAGGCAACACATACAAAGCTGTACACAAGGGGAAAAGACAAACAGAAATTCTCACTGTCTAAAAACAGTGAAGGTCTCAAAACCAGGCATTTTTAACCCAGAAAATATATTTGCAGCTACTCTGGATACAGCTATGAAAATGTCAGTTCAATGTTCACTGACAAATCCACCCAAACCAACCAACCAAATAAAAAACCCTAAGAAGTACTGGGGAACTAAAACAGAAAAAGAAACTCTTTTACATAACAAAATAATTAACAGAGACATGAGATGAAATTTTAAGGTAATAGGTTTAAAAGAAAAAATATATTTTTTCTTTTAGCATATGACTAAACTTTGGAAGTCAAAGTTAAATGAGTTCAAAAACAGATTAGACAAATAGATAGAAACCTATTAAGGACTGTTGAATACCGATGACCTACAAGCTCTGGTTTAGAAATTCCCCTAAACCACACAAAGCTATGTAACTCTGATAGTCTTTCTTTAATGTAATTTTAAATATTTTTTTGTTCCCTCAAGTAGCCAGAACTACT
>VWZD01010835.1:131250-152217 GCA_013396695.1 Sakesphorus luctuosus
GTTTGTCTAACAGAAAAGGAGATAGTAATGGGTTTGGATTTCTGATCCAATCCAGAACAGCCAATCTTCTTTAGTCTACTATTCCTGTGACACCAGAATGCTGAAAAAACAAAAAATAAAAAATTATTCTTCCAATACATGGATTGCCTGCTCAGGCAGTGTAAATCAGTATGATACTGAAGAAGTATCATTCTTTGGTGTATTATCTTGTTTAAGCCATGCAGAGACCTGACAAAGTTTCTCATTTGAGGCATAAACTTTTCTACAGCAAAGTTTTTGATTTGAACTTCAGGCAGTATGTAAATATATAAAAATAAAGATATAAAAATTCATATAAATTTAATGTAATGCAAACACAAATAGAAGCATAAATGTAAATACAAACATGTACATAATAATTTCTTGTGTGTTTCACAGCATAACTTAAACAAGTATATGAGGAACATAAGGAATTATTCAATAGTCATTATGAAGCCACACACTGCTCAGATAAACCATTCTTCTGCCCTGTAGATATAGAATAACTGCGGATGAGCAAGCTTACTGATGATGCCTACAAATACGATATAGTAATAACCCAATTACTGCTACTTCTTAGGCCAGTGATCTAGGAAAAAAATACAGGTTTTAAGTAGAATTAAGCAGAAAAGATTTTAGAATCAATTACTTGCTTTTGTTCTCTTGCCTGATGGAGCTTATTTTAAAGCTTTACTGCTATAGGCAACATAAGCAGTATTAGAAGGTAAATTCTAACTTAATGAATAATGTCAACTAGGCAGAAATAAGTATATCTAATTGAATGAAAATTATCATGTTTTTGTATAAAGCCAAGAATATTGTGGTTTTTCAATTTATGAAATTAAATATAGTGTGGAAAACATAAATCTTTGTGATCCAGCTCATTTCCATATATTCTTGACTGGAAAAAAAAAAAGGATCAGGTTACTGGAGAAGAACGACCTCAGAAACAAAGTACAAAGGTGGGCTGTTGGATACCAGCTAATGATAGAATGCTAATATTTCTTTTTAGCAGGTTATGATTTGTTTCTGAGAGAATTTTATAAGTAGTGAAAGACTTAATGAATTCTTAGACTACAACATTTCATATTGGTCTCCACAAGCTGAAAATCCAACGCAGCTTTCACTCTCTGGAGATAAAAGAACCCTAAAAAAGGTACTGGGAAGTTCAGGCATGTGGCTCACTTGGCTTGTAGTTGGTTTTCATGTGTTGGAAGAATTGTTTTCATTCTTCCAGGAGGTAAAACAGTACACAAACCTTCCTGTGAATCATGTGTGTCCAATTCCCAAACATCAAAATGTTGAATAGGTTCTGAGTAAATGTTTTTCTTGCTGCAATACCCACAGCTTCTGTTAATGGGATGCCAGTTTTTCCTGAATGGAAGAATCCTAGTCTTTTCATATAATGGATTTGCCGTTGTCACTCCATGACATTTGTCATCAATCATTTCTAATTGATTTATACTTATTTGAGTATCATATTTTCATTTACATCTGTAAAACTGACTGTTCCAAAATTTAAAAGACCGTAGCTTAAAGCTATTCCCCTGTGTCGTATCACTATATGCCCTTGTCAAAAGTCCCCTTCCAGCTCTCTTGATGTCTCTTTTAGGTATTGGAAAGCTGCTGTAAGGTCTCCCTGGTGCCCCAGCCCTCTGTTATCTTCATGGCCTCCTCTGGACCTGCTCCAACAGATCCATATCTTTCTTATATTGGGGGCCCCAGATGCAGAAATCCATGTGGGGTCTCACAAGAGAGGAGTAGAGGAGCAGAATCACTTCCCTTGACCTCCTGGTCACGCAGCTTTTGATGCAGCCCAAGACACAATTGGCTTTCTGAGCTGTAAGTGCACATTGCTAAGTCATGTCCAGCTTCTTATCCATCAACACCTCCAAATTCTTCTCTGCATGGTTTCTCTCTTAATCCATTCTCTGCCCAGCCTCTGTTTGTGCTTAGGATTGCCCTTGCCCAGGTTCAGGGCCTTACATGAAGCCTTGAACTTCATGAGGTTCACACAGGCCCACCTCTCAAGCTTGTCAATGTCCCTTTGGATGCTGTGCCTTCCCTCCAGTGCGTCAACTGAACCACAAAATGTAATGTCACCGTAAACTTGCTGTGGACGCACTCAATCCCAATGTCCATGTCATTGACAAAAATGTTAAACAGCATCAGTCTCAATACTGACGACCTGCTACACAACACTGGTCTCCACCTGTACTTCAAGCCATTGATCACAAGTGTTTTTAAGCAGCCAATTTCTTAACCACTGAGTGGCCCACCCATCAAATCCATGTGTCTGCAGTTTAGACACAAGGATGTCATGCAGGACACTGTCAAATACTTCTCACAAGTCCAGCTAGATGACATCAGTAGCTCTTACGTCAATCACCAATGCTGTGACACTGTTGTAGAGGACCAAAATACACCTACATATGCTACTGTGCAAAGTGCATAACATGCAGTAGTTCCACTAGTGGAGTTTTAGTGCTGTCATGAAGACAGGCCTCATAGGGTTCAGTACATACATGATTTAACACTCCAGTGTCTTGTGAGGACCAGAAAAAACCCCAACCAAACAAACAAAAAACAAACCAGTTTTAGTCCCATGAAATTCCTAATCGTTTCTGGCCATATTTGGAGGTGGACCTTGGAATTGTGTGTAATTTGGATCCTGGATAGCTTAGACATCACTTCTGGTCATGAACCCAAATAAGGAGTTGAAGTCAGCAAGTTTAGGCCTGGCATCATATTTATGCATGCAGTGTTAGAGCTTATGGAATGACTATTGACTTGGGACTAAATGCTGCTGATACTGGAATTTGGTTCTATGTTTCTACAACAACCACTGATATTAACTTGAAGCATAGAGCAAGGCTATGCACCTTGCCTTAACTTCTTCTAGTATAAATAAGCAAAATGGGTTCATATTTCTGGGGGGTATGAGTTTCATTTTGAGAAAATGTACTTGTAACTTTTAAAATGAAAAGTTGTGCCATTTGAATTCTAGGGCAAACAGGTACAGAAATGTCATGTGCATGCATTTTAGCAAGAATAAAATTAGTTGTCTACCAAAAAAATACATTTGCCACAGAATAAGAACTTCAAAAATTTTATATTCTATTTGAGAGAAGAAGTAGCAACTAGGCTTCTTACAACAGATCCTTTATAAAGAAAATAATTTAGGTGTTATCTATTTTAAACCACATCATAAATTTGAAAACACTTGAATTGTATATTTCATGTGTATTTCACTCCCTCAACTACCAGAATACCTAGATGCACACATTCTTTTTCATATTAACATGATTATTGCCACTTCTTAGGCTCTTCAAAAAAGATAGCAGAGTGTTGTTTTGACGAAATAGCACATTAAACTAAGGATCTAGAAATCACTGATTTAGTTACATAAATTAAGAATGAATTACTTATGCCACCAGTTATTGGGAAGTAGGTGTCAGAAAGCTATATAAATTTGCAAATGAAAATTGAACCACTAAGAGCTTCAGGAGAAGGTTATAAAGATAGGACTGGGCTTTAAATCTTAGATCTCACTTTATCAGTGTCTCAATTAAATTATATTTCTCAGAATTGCCTACACCCAATGCCAAGCCATAGCTGATTTCACACAATATAACAAACCACTAATAGACAAAATAGATGCACAAGACTGCCCTTGGCCTGAAAATCTACTGAGATGAGGCATTTAGTATTGCAATAGGAACATACTGCATGAATCTAGCTATAGCTGAACTGCATGTGTGATGAATTAATTACTATAATTTTACTTTTAAATAGTATTCAGGGCAGAGCAGGGAGAAGGTTAGAGGCAGACAATCACAGGGCCCAGGAAAAGCTTGTAAGAACAAAATCTTTCCAGGCGTAAACAGAGCATCCATAAAGAGGCACCAGAAAGTGTTTCGTTTAGGCTGATGGCATGAAAATCAGGCTGGACCAAGAACAGAATACTTTTGTTTACAGTACATATGTCATGTCTCTCCCATTGGGATAAACCCATATCTTCAGTCTCTTTTAGTCTGCCTCTCCTGTTTACTTCTGTGCTCACGTCAGGGGTGACGCTTCGCTGCTCATCTGAGTACCTCCATCTGCCTAAACAAGAAATCTTTCTTAAAACATTTAAAGTTCATTTCTTATTCTTTCTAGGAGATATATCAAATTTTCTGTAGAGCTTAAAAATCAGAAACACCAATGCCAATCTGAGATACACAATCTTTCTTTTCTTTTAACTTGTGTAATAATAGGACTGTGATTTCATGCACAGTTTTACTCAGCTTAGTAATTCAGTTTTTCTTATAATTTGTTTTGAACTACAAACATAAAGAAGTAGTAATACCTTAAGTTTATCCTAAGAAATCAAAAATGTTTCAGGTGTAGTTGGATAAAAATAGGAGACATATGGGATAAATTAGTTGTATCTCCCATTCTGTGATTTTGACACCTTAAGAGTCTTCTCAGGTTAGTGTCCTGTCAATGCCAAATGCATTAAGGAAAACATTACTGTATGGGTTTATACATTTATTTACCATTTCATCTACCAGGGAAAAAATAAGAGCAGATGAAGATAAATCTGATCATCCTTAAGTCAGCTGATAATATGCCCGAAGGATATAAAGGAAAACTTGAAGCATTAATAAACTAATGTGTACTGTATGCCCCACTTAATTTATTCAACTTGTACATTCTGCCTACATTATGCATTTGTGCATTTATTCACTTTGTACTCAAATATGACTAAGTAAAAGAAGTCTAAAATCTAGATATTCTTTCTTGTCTCATAGATTCTTTTTCCACAGAAATCTAGCAGTGGCCAATTAATTATTTGTATAATTTGCTCTTTCTTTACTAAAAAACTGCATGTAGAATGATTTTTTCAATTTTCTGACCAGAAACATAGGTAATCAAGATCATCCAATCTGTCCTTATATGTTACAGACTTGTGTTATTTTTTTCATTTTCTGAGGCAGAATGTAGGACAGGAAAGTATCCAGTCTTCTAATCTGTTCTTTGATAGTACACTGAGTTATTACTGAAGAAAAAAGATTAATTTGAATACTTGAATGTATTTCTGCACTCTAAACATATGCACACACATGTGCATCTATAATTACTTCCCTTTCTTTTATAATGCTTTTCTCTTGTTTAAGAATTAACAGAGGCTTCTAGCCTACTGATTTTTTTCCAGCTGATTGCACACCCATTTATACACACACAGAGACACATACAGTTGGCAGATTTTATTATTTCATGTGTCCTTTAAAAAAATCAGGGCTAAAATTTTCAAGCTGGCAATAAACCATTTCACTTTCATTAATTTTATGACATATCTGGTTTCTGCATTTGTAGCAGCTTTAAAACATGTTAACTTTGTAATAAAACTTCAGTAATGCTTATCTGTCACCTTTTTATTTTTTCCTTTTTTTTTCCCCCCACTGTGAAACAGTGCACAAGTTATTACCTAGGGAACAGTTGTTTCTGTCTCCTGTACAGATCCATATCATTATCAAATTTGCATTCTGATGGAGAAGAAACAAATGTTACTTAAATCCCATGAAGTGTGTTAATTACACTGAGCTCTGTGAAATTATGGGTGAGAGAGCCAAAAAGAATTCTACAATTGCATCTTGGGTCTCTTGAGCATATCTTGTCAGATTAATGTCTTTGTCATTCACATGATAACCTTAAAATTGCTTTTCTCCCTAAGTGATATTCGCTAAACCTCAGTGATATGGAAGATCTCAGACAAAGCTAAATAACATATGCAGCTTGTATTGTTTACATAAATAATGCTGGTACTTTTATGAAAATAAATAAAAATTTAATTTCATTAACAAGTGCAGCTTGTTACTGTCCCTTAATTATTTTACAGTCCTTCTCCTGTGCTTCTGTGTACAGACCACAGTGTGAGTCCCTGAGACAGCAGGTCTTTCCAGTAAGTCCCCAGAGCAAAGGCTAGAATCATGGATCTGCCTAGGATGTAATGTAATTATTTTTTTTCCTCCTACTTCATTGCAAGCTGACTCACTTTTTGAATCCAGAAGCTACTGTTCTATTTGTCCCAGAAGATTTGACCACATGGATATGTGCCCACAACTCGGCTGAAGGTTTCATAAAAACAAGTAACAGGGAAGATTTGCTGTGCAAGGGCTTGAGGTGCATGCTTCAATTCCCCAGCAGGGGACATACTCCACCCTCCAAAAGCTGCAAGTCTTCTTACAAAGTCACAACTATGACTGACTAAACTCAACCCATTGGAAATCTATATTAGATGTCAGACCCATCTAAGAGACAAATCTAATCCTTTTGGCTAAAAAAATAGCTCACAGCAGTCTGCTGCTCCTAGTTTACTGATATTTGGAAGAATGGTTTGGTTTGGCAATCAATGTCCTAGAGCCACCAAAGACCTTGATATTATCTTTTTTCTTTAAGCCACCTAAAGAGGATTACTGGAAAAAAAATAAAAGAGAGAAAAAAAAATTGTGATGTTATGTGAGCACCACCAGCATTTAGGTTCTTACTTTCATAAAAAATAAAGCCCATAGTAAAATTTTAATTATTCATAATACATTGTGAAGTGTATTAAGCTTTACTTTGCCAAATGAGAGAGACAGGGCACAATCATGTATGTCTATACAGGAAGAAATAAATAGAAAATCAAAAAATTTCATTTTTTCATACCAATACTTTAGAAATGGTAGATGATGAGTTCAGAACAAAAGAACCTAGAAAAAACCCACTAAAATTAAAGAAGCATGGCAATTTGCACTGGCCAAGAATACAGACAACAATATTTGAAAATAAGAAAAACCTCATTTTCCACATCTTCATCCTATAAGCTGTTGTTTACCAGGCATCTAAAACCAGACTGTCTTTACATGTCAAACTGCAAAATATGAGTATTCAGGCTTTCTAATTCTGTCATTTTCCTTTTTTTTTTCAATTTTTTTCTTACTATTCACAGAATAAGCACAAATTTTGTGCCATCAATAAGAAGGCCCATGGACACATGGGTGCTTAAGATTTCACTGTCCTTTCTCAAGGAAAAGAATTTTATAATGTTTCTTGAAAATGGGATAGTGGGAAGGAAAGAGTTATACTTATGGAAGTCCATCCATCCACTCTCTGTGAGGCTACCAGATCTATAAATAATGGAGAAAGGCCCTCAAGCTAGGGATGCCAAATTTAGTATCGTCTAATGAAAAGATAGAAGTAGAATCCTGAAATCTTTTTTCAATTAACTTGAGCAGAAATGGGGACCTAGATTGAAATGTCCTCAAGAAGCCATCGATAGAGATTTCTATAACAATCTTTATAATTTTTGTACAAATAACTTCTTCAAGATCACAATTAGAGGTCGGTTCTTGCTATGCATTTTAAAACCTGACCTGTTTATTCAAATCAAGGCTTTTCAAGCTTTGCTTAAAGTCACTGTAAGAAGGGGAAGAGAGACAAATCTTCATCATTACTTTTTAAAATTACTTAAAAGCAACAGACAGCTGAATAAAGTAATGTCTGGAAGGACCTTTGTGGAAGTCTGTCTACAAAGTAAATTGAAAACCTGTTTTGTTCTAAATCCTAATCTCTTCTGTGGTCTCAAGAAGGCTAACACAAGAAGATTGTCACAGAAATGAATGATATTTGTTGCCAGACATCTGCTAAGACACAACCACAATGTACTTTCCCTGCTGGATGGCATGTAATGGAGGTTACTCAATCTAATGCTTACCATGAAAATTCAAATCCAGTGTTAAGAGATTTTTGTACTGTAGTTCTTATTGAAAAACACCTTCTGGATCAGTTATATCAGCAGACTGACAGGAAATGAGTGGGATATCAAGACTTGAAAGCAATAGTTTTTAATCTCTGTGATTCCCGGTTTCACTGTACAGTAAATAAAATCCAGTGCTACTAGGAGCCAGTGAAAGGGACAACAGGACATTGAGAATATTTATGTTTAAGCCCATGACTGGTTATTTTGAAATCACACAAACACAAATTCTTTCTCTGAGCTCAGTCCCACATACTCTGGGCTTTAGATGTTGTATTCCTCTGTAAATGCAGAAGTGATATACTCCCTATTTTTACTGTCTTTTGGGGAGATCAAAAACTGAAAAGCAGAAAAGAACTCGAGAATAGATGAGGGAATGCCAAGGTGTTAGTCAGACCTTAGGTAATAAATGAATGACCTCCATCTAACCAAAACTTTTGAGTTTTGCCTAAAACTAATTAGTAGAAGTAAGTAAAAGGAAATCAGATGCACTGTATATAGGTAACCAGTTTATTTTTCCTACCTTCTCTGCTCCTCTGCAGAAGGTATGTCCTCCATTGCTGTACCTCCATATGTAACTAGGGATATTAATTGAGAGCAGTCCTGCCCAGAAGGACTTGGAGGTACTGGTGGATGAGAGGCTGGATATGAGCCAGCAATGTGCACTTGCAGCCCAGAAAGCCAGTTGTATCCTGTGCTACATCAAAAGAACTGTGGCCAGCAGGTGGAGGGAAGTGATTTCAGCCATCTACTCCACTTTGGTGAGACCCTCCCTGGAATACTGCATCCAGCTCTGGAGTCCTCAGCACAAGAAAAACTGTGTTGGAGCAAGTTGAAAGGAGGACCACAAAGATGATTAGATGGATGGAGCACCTCTCCTATGAGAAAATGCTGAGAGATTCGGGGTTGTTCTGTTTGGAGAAGAGAAGGCTTCAAGGTGACCTAATTGCAACTTTCCAGTATCTGATGGGAGCCTACAAGAAGATGGGGAGGGACTTTTTACAAGTACGTGTAGTGAGAGGACAAGGGGAAATGGATTCAAACAAAAAGAGAGTAGGTTTATTTTGTTAGATATTAGGACAAAGTTCTTAGCTGTGATGGTGGTGAAACGCTGAAAGAGGTTGACAAGAGAAGTTACGGATGCCCCATCCCTCATAGTGTTCAAGACCCTGCTGGATGTAGCTCTGAGCAACTTGGTCTAGGGGAAGATGTCACTGCCCACAGCAGTGGCACATGGCAAGGTGTTGGAACTAAGTGATCTTTAAGGTCCCTTCCAACCCATTCCATTCGATCATTCTGTAATTCTATGTTAAGGTCACTTCTGACTGTATCCAGAATGATAGCTCAAAACCAGGCTGTGTCAGTTTAAATCACACTTGTCATGAGTCCCTGGTCATGATGCTTCCTTGCACCAGACACAGAAATCAAAAACACTTCTGTTGGTAGCACAGTAGGTAAAAAGAGACAGTCCATACCTGATTATCAGGACTGATGTTTTTAATTTCCTTCTGTACTTTTCTGCCTCCTTTGAAAAGAAGTATACTGCAAATAAAAATCAAAAGCTATGTAAAACAACCCACTATGGGCTTTTCTTCTTACTACCTGTAAAGGTTCAGATGGCTGGTAACTGTTCTGTTCCAAAGAGCATCTGAGCTACACAATGCTGGACTAGAGTATTCCAACAAATGACACTGTAGGCACACAGGGTTCACTAAGCAAGTAATACAACACAAACTAACAAATGTCCCCAAACCTGATTTTGCAAGCAAGGGGAAAGAAATATGTGAAAGAAAGCCACTGTACTTCACAAAATTGTGGCCCTTTCCCTTTATTCCTTTTTCTTACTACTACCATGAAAAGAATTCAACTGATCTGCCTTAATGCTACAATAAGTGCTAAGCACAAATAAAGTATGCAGTCAGATTCTCTTGTACATACAGATACCTTTTTTCAGAGGGGTTTGCAGATGAGAAAACATGCAGATGTGGTGCCTAGGGATAAGGTTTAGCCATGGATCTGACAGTACTAGGTGAATGGCTCAACTCTGTGATCTTAAAACTGTTTCCCAACCTTAATGATCCTGTCTTTCTATTGATGTTTTCTTTTTACACATATATATACACATTTACACAAATATACATGCAATTGTAAATATTGTCTATTTCACCTTTGTCTCCTTAAGAATTTTCACTGGACCTGAAAATAGATTAGATAGATAGATAGATAGATAGATAGATAGATAGATAGATAGATAGATAGATAGATAGATATGGGATGGAAAGATTTGGGAAGCATTTACAGTTTAAATACCTTCTGCTCTAAAATCACTACTGTTCCAGAGAAGTTAATGAAGTACTGTAACTCCACTACCTCAGTGTGACAGCCATTACTCCCAGCTCTGCAAACACTGCATTAAATCTCTGTATCCTTGGTGACTGTTATTAGTAGTCCTGGGTGCATTTCACGAGACATTTNCCATAATAGAGCTAAAGATATTGCAATCACTCTCTTCTCTCAGAAGTGGGAGAGGGAAAGGAAACAATTCTTTCTGTCTATAATTGTCTGATTTTGACAACCAGAAAATTTCTAAAAGAGCAATTCCTACACCAACATCCTTGACCTCACCTGCAGTGTGCTGTTTCCCTGCATGTTTGAACATCTCCTGATGCCTGTGAACTGCATTTCACATAGAGTTTTATATAAGACCCAATACTCAGACCCTTTAGAGCATCCATCTACCTCTTCCAGTAACTTAAGTCTCACATGAAGGCATTGCTTACTCCTTTAAGGCCAACACTCAGCTCTCACCTACTCTGATCAACATAAATTCATGTTGATAAGAAATCAGGAATCCTCCTATATATTTATGTTACTTATATTCCCACGAGAAAATATCTTCTAGGCTTGTCTGACATCCTTTGGTTTAGAGGAAGTCCAAAGACTCAGCTCTGGTCTCAGATGAACACCTGAAATTGAATGGAATTAATTAGTATTAACATACCTTGAAGTTTTAGATCACTCTGCCTCAGTATCTCGCTCAAACTTATTAATGTCTTTCAAGTAGTACAATCCTGGATAAAAGCAGGTAAGTAGATTCTACTTGCTTTATTTTTTCAAGACGTATTAGCATATATTTTTCAGCATTACATATATAATATCACATTTCTCTACCAAGACTCTTACTTATGATTATGCCAATAGCATATTTTTTCCCCCAATGATAAAACAGATATTGGGTATTTTCCTAATTTATTGGTGACTTCTTAACTGACTTTGTGGTAATAATTAGTGTATCTTGGATTTACCTTTATGGTGTTGCTAACACTACTTACTGTAACCATTTACATAAAAGAGGTCATTCACAAACTTATATTTATTGATAAATCTCTGCCGACTTACAGCATTGTTCACATTGAATGTCCAGGGTGAGATTCTCCCAAAAAAACACGTGGTTTTCTTCAACTGCTAGTGAATTCAGGCTAAAAATCTTACATCTCTAGCAGCATTGTGATTCCCTAAGCTCTGCAGCAGAATTGCCTTCGATGATGTACATCAAGATTTGTAGTGAGATGCAGTTGGCCCATTTCACTGCACAACATACAATGCTGAGTCACAGTTCTTGTGTTAGTCCCTTGAAACTGATGTGACAACCCCTTAAATTTTTTCTCAAGAACCAGCCTTGATTCTTAGCAAAGTAAAACAGTGAACAAGATAATTTTTTCTTTCCACCTATATTTTACATCTAAATTCTTCAGCTTGGGCTGAGTTCTGCCTAATTTCCCTTATCTTCCCATAAAATTGAATATGGTGCTAACAAAACAATAAACCTGCTCTATAGTTTTCCTCTACACAAAATTTACCAATGGCATCTTATCCAGACAAGACAACAGCCCTTCTATCCCTGTCTTGGTCTACTGATAACTCCATATAAAATCATTCTGAAGAGCAGTGCTTCTTCTAGGAAACTTCAAGTAAATTTGAAATGAGGCCATTTTTTTCAGTTGCTTGAGCCTTCAGTTGAAATCAAAGATGAATAAGAACTCCAGAGCTCTGTATAGTCTAGTCAGTCTTTGTTTCCACTTTTAAATATGTCCATGAAATTAATTCTGTCTCAAATAAGGAGTTTCTGCCTTTCTAATTGCTAGATATTGCAGAAGACTTTTCAGTAATTTCACCATATAACACCTTGGCTTTTTTGCCTTCCATGAGGCCTCTTTATTTCCCATGGTTTAAAACAAAATATTTGGCCTGACAGAGTGATGGTGTAACCCCATATATCTCACTTATTTTGTTCTCTTCTCTTATGGTTTATTCAGGACCTGGTTCTGCCTCCAGTGAAACATCATCAAATCTCAATTTGACTTCTGGGAAATGGGAATACATTTTAAGTGGCTATTAATACCATGCTGCACATGCAATGTAATTTCCAGGACAACAGGAGTATCTTTAAAAACTACTTCTACTTATTCATGAAATAGAATGAAATAAAATAAAATATAGTAAATCCTTGTTCAATAACCTTGGTATGATTATGAAACATTTCCTGTGACAACAATGGTACATGGATGCGTTTGGAATTTGTGCTTCAATTTTTTTGTCCTAGATAGGGAGTCAAGGAGAGATTATGTGTTTCTTTAGAGAGTAAGAGACATTCCCCTTTTGACTTTTACATGTACACAGATGTGTGCTGGTTTAGAGGTAAACCAGCAGGAGAAATGAGCTCAACACGAGAGAGATTATAAGTCAGAGCTACAATTTAATAATAATAATACAGTAAATACACCGATACAAAGGGAAATTGCTTCCAACTCCCAAAACCCAGCCGTATAACCCAGTGCCCTGGGGTACAAACCCAAAGGGGTTTGTTAGCCTTATGCTGAGACCCATGTGGCTCCCCCAAGTCCAAAGCAAAAGGAAGTGAAAAACCTGTTGGTGCAGGTGATGGCTGTAGTCTCGTTGAGAGTGGTGGTCTCCTCCTGTCGAGGTCCTGCTGCTCCTCCAGGTCCGAGGAGAGGTTCCCAAGGTCTTCTTACCTACCCCTTTTTGTACCTTCAGGGAGCATCCAGCCCCTCCCCCGGGGCGGGGGCTCACACAATGGGTGATTAACTCTGTGAGTCATGGGCTATTTTTGGACTGTTGATGGCCCATTAGCACCTACGCCCCCTCAGGCTGGGAGGGGAGGTGCTAACGACTCCCTGGGAAGCTGCTGCAAATGGGCCATTGACCTTGGGAATGAATAGAGGGGGTGGAATGCATAGCTTTGGTCACTCCCACACAGTGACAACTGGTCCCACCTGCTGAACTAGGACAAGATGTTTTCCTTCACCCACAGTAGTTTTACTTATCTAGCTGATTTTAGATTGCTCTTTTTAATTTTTTTCTCTCTCTCCTTTTTTTTTTCCTTTTAGTGATGGATAGAATTAGATAACTAACATCCTGCAACTGGCACATCTTTAGACAAAATTCTCTAGAAAAAAATCAAAGGCAGATGTGAAGAAATGTTACATTTGACTCTGACCAGAGCTCTATGTAAAGAGCTGTGGCTGATCAATACTGGCCTTATTAATTCTTATTCTGGACAGATGATCATTGCTTCTCCTCCTTCCCCAGAGCTAAATTACTTTGAAACAGCACAAAAACTACTCACAGGAGATAGTTCAAAGACATAGGAAAATATTTTCTTCCACACTGTCAGGTAGAACCCACAGTTTCAAAAACTGAATAGAATTTGGTCTTATAATTGCACTCGCCATCAGCTACAAATACCCTCAAAGCCGTTTGACATTTTGAAATATCAGAAGCAAACGTTTTGCAGTAAATATGTAAGCCATAGCTCATCTATGGTAACACATAAACCTACACAGTAGATCTGGTTTTGCTGGGTGAAGGAAAAATTAGGCAACCTTCCTCGTGGGATTCTGCACTTCCACCTTCATTACTAACCAGCGATGGGCTGCAGGTGGTTCATTTAAACATTTCACTGAATGGCACAACACATCTTTTATGCTGCAGTGCTCACATTAGGCATGAGTATGCATGCCAGTGAGCATGACAAAGGAACAGCATTAAAGTAAATCTTTAGGTAAAAATAAAGAACTTGAGCTTCAGCTGGTGAACATTGGCATTTCTTCGCTGCATCCAACACAATGCCTTTGATTTCCAACACCTGAAGATTCCTGTATTTTGACACTGAGCTAGGCCTCTTTCACAATTGTGTTGTCATTAACTTTTATACTTAAGTGTGCATCCTTATCAATTGTATTTAAATAGCTATTAATTCTTTTGGAGTTCTGTTCTGTGAAAAAAGGAAACATGTTTAGGAGGAATTTTCCTCTTACCTCAGCTCTCAAGTAAGCAGAGAAGAAAAGTAAAGAAGGGAAACCACATTCAGCTACAACTTCTTTTTTACCATTTTTTTAAATTAAAAAAATAAAATGTAGGGAGAAAAGCAGCACTGAACACAGATCCAGAAGAAAAGCATAATATCAGATTCTGGTGTCTACCTTACTAATATTTTTGTCTATCCTTCCTTATAAATAGTCATCCATGCTGTCAATGCATATTTAGAGGATTGCTTACAACTATAGAATCCAATCATGCTTGTAAGGTATTGTCATGGCATTGCTGTTAGAAGAATTAATGTTCCTCTGGGGGAAAAAAAAAAAAAGAAATAAAAAGGCACATCTCTGCCCTAAATACTGTGATGATTTGGATCTATATCTTTTTTGGATCTATATCTTTTGGATCTATATCTTTGTTGTTAGACAGTAACTTGTGACCAACTTGCCTTGCTTCTAAACACCTGAAAATCTACAACAGCAAAGACCACTCTGTCCTAACAACAAAGAGATTCCAAGTGGTACTCGACAGTCAATGCAGATTTATCCATGCATCTTTCTGAACTCCATTCTTCAAACAAAAATATTTTGTTTCTCTTCTGGGGAGAATACAGAAAGATATTACTTCTCCTTGCAATTTTTGAGGACATGGTAAGTTGACCTTGTTAGCTGCCAGACAGCCACCCAGTTGCTCTTCAACAGGATGAGGACAAAGAAGATGAGAATGCTCACAGGTTGAGATGGGAAGATCACTCACAAATTACTTTCACCAGCAGACCAGACCAGACCTGGGGAAACAAAACTTTTTGCCAGTTAAAATCAAGTGAGAAACAAAGACAAAAACTAAAAAAATTTCCTCTCTACTCCCTTCTAACCAGGCTCAAAAACACTGCTTCATTCTCAACTGCTCTATCCCTTTCTCTAACCTGAGCAGTGCAGGAGGATGAGGAATGAGGGCTGTTCATGACACTTCACCTTTGCCTCTCCTTCCTTCTCACACTCTTCCTTTGCTCCAGTATGGGGGCCTTCTAATGAGATAGTCCTTTGAAAACTTCTCTAGCATGAGTCCTTCCCACAGACTGCAGCTCTTCAAGAACTGCTCTAGCGTGGGTTCTCTCCAGTGGGTATGGTTCACCGTGATCAAACTGATCCAGTGTGGTCCCCCACGGGCTGTAGTTTCTACAAGAAAATCTGATCTGGTCTGGAATCATCTCCACAGGCTGCAATTTCCTTTAGGGATGTCCACCTGCTCTGGTGTGGAGTCCTCCATGGGCTGCAATGGGGATATTTGACCCACTGTGGTCCTCTATGAGCTCCAGGGGGACAACGTGATTCACAATAATTACAGAGGAATTTCTGCACTGGAGCACCTCCTCCTTCTTTTTTTCACCTTGGTTTCTGCAGGCCTGTTTCTCATGGTTTTTTCTTCACTTCTCACACTGTTGGGAAGCATTCTGTTCTCTCTTAAATACATTTTCTCTGGGGAGTAGCCATCTTGGCTGAGGGCATCATCTGTGCACAGCAGTGGGTTTATTTGAGCTATCTGAAACTAGTTGTATCTGACATGGGGCACGTTCTGGCTTCTCTTTGCATAGGCTAACCCTGGCACCACAACCACAACACCTGCAGTACTAAAAGTGGGGCACATAAACCTAGTGGAGAGAGAAAACTCACATTTCAGGCACTAATACATTAATATTGATAAGGAAAGGAATAACAGCTGTCCTTTCTTGTGTAAGGCAAAATTTATCAAGCAACTTGAACATGATAAAGGAAAATCTGCTCCCAAACTCAATTCTTTGAGCAGTTTTTATAGCTGCTCAAATTATTCAAGAAAATGTTTTCCATACCGATGTTAACACTAGTTCCAGAAACAAAACTCAACATAGCTATTGAAAGTGATTGAAATTACTTCATCAGACTTTAGACACCTGCAAACCTACAGCTGAACTGATCACTGTAGATACTCTTTATAATTCAAGGAGGGAGAGAGAAGTTGTTTTAGGATGAAATTCTGACCCAATACGGATGGCTATCTAAAGATAGAAAAGCATTTTCCACCAAAAGTGTTTGTTTATCTCCAACAATAAAGAAAGTTTAGGTGCCTATGTTCGATCATATAAATTTCACCTGAAATGTTTTATGATCAGATTTCTAGATATTGAGATGCTTAATAAAGACCGTAAGCTCGATGTGTTAAGACATGCTGAGCAAGCACAACTGCCTCTTCAGTATGAAATGCTGAATTAAGTCATAGGCTGATGGTAATTAGTAAGCTAGAGTGAAAGAGAATGAAAACCCAATCCTTGCTCCATAAATATTGCAAACATTTTATATAAGAGGAACACTTTTAAACAAATGAACTTAAGAAGACCTGTTTTGAATATCAAACAGCCTATTGGTTAACAGATGGCTGCGGTGATACAGGCTCATGTCCCTACAGCAGTGTGAAAATTCAGATAAGGTCTTCCAGGGGCATAGGTGCATGCTCTAACCAATATATTTCTATGTAAAAAATGAAAAGGAGAGAAAGGAGTACATCTTCCTCTAATAATTTCCAGAAGGCTCAACCCAACAGACATGATTTGAGAAGTCAGATGAATCAGTCTCAAACAGGCAATTCAGAGACTATCTTGGGTTTTGTTCTGGTTGCAGGCAGGAGAGGGCATGGTCAGGACCCAGAGGTTGTTTTATATCACCTCACAATATTGCTGGGGGTGGGAAGAAGGGACTCTCTTCCAGGAGAAGGGGTTCTGGTCCAGTTAAGTAAGTGTGATGGTGGGAGCTGTCCTGTACTGCCTGTTGTCAGGAGGTTTCTGTGTGAATCATTCACCTCTTTCTTGTATGCTCTGTCATTACTATTGTTGCTGTTACTGTTCTTTTTCTTATCTCATTACTGCTTTCAGTAAACTGTTCTTATCTCAACTCATGATGCTTCCAATTCCTCTCTGCATGGCACCGCAGGAGATGGGGGAGGGGGGAGCTGGGGTGCATGATTTTAGTGAGAGTACTACATTGGAGAATACCATTCCTAAACCACGAAATTTTTACGTTCTAACAGAGCTGAGGTATAAACCAGAGCCTTATCTGTTTAGTGCTCCCTAGATCTAGGCAATTTTGAGAAGACATTTAAGGTTCTTAAACTACTTTAAAATTTAATTTAGGGACTTCCAGAGTTAAGTAACAGGTTTCCAATGTGTAGGCTGTAGTTCTTCAACTGGTATTTAAATTTTTAGGATGTATATTCTCATTTCTGATATGAAGATGTGTTAGAGCTTTTCTGTCTATATATATATATATTTATTTTGTATTTCTTATATATTTAATGGAAACCTTAAAATTAAAAAGAGAAAAATCTAAGAAATCAGAGTTTCTAGCAAACAAGATTTGAGCATCTTACCAGAGGAAGGTATACTTGTCTGCTGTTATTGAACTGTATTTGAATAAAGGAGATCTAAATACATAATATTTCTATACCCTTTCCTGAAATCACTTTAATGTCACAAGGAGATAAGTGTTGGTCTTCGCTTTTTTGGTGTAATGTGCACTGACAAGGTGAAGGCCTGAGTACCATTCTGTGCACCCTGTGCACTCACATTCCCCAGGTTACTGCTTCCTTACTTCTTCATATGGCAAGTAGCTAAGCAGAGCTGTAAACAGAGACTCAGGAGAGTTTAGCAAGCCATGATAATGTGCTATCCTCAGCACATCAGATGTGGTACAGAGCTCAGAGTTCCCCTTATATGTATTGCTTCAGTTGTGGCTATAATTTATAATTTTTACAGTGCCCAAAAGAGTATTCCTAGGCAAGGAGTAATTCAGCAGCCCAGCAGTTTCATTAGTGCAGAGTCAGGCTATTGTGTTCAACACATTTTACTTTGCAGTTGTAACACTACGATTCTCGGGGCAGAATGAATGCTTATGTGTACAAAAGGAAATGTGTTACCTTTTTAGAAACTATTTCCATAATTTCTCATTGTGAAAAAACTTAACTCTTATAGAAAACTAACAAAAGCTCCTAATGTCTGATGTAGGACAACTTTAACCTCCCATGTTAGTAACATTTATAAACTATTTGCCAATTTGTTGCTAACCAGTCATGTAAAGGAGAAGGAATCACTCCTTACAGATTATGGCAACTACTAACCTTTGTTACACACATAAAAATGCATGTCAAGCTTAAAGTATTTTGGATGCAGAAATCTCATCATTCCCTCTTGCAAACACATTTTCCCTCAAAAGTGGGCTCACAGCTCTTTAGTGGAGCCCGAAATCTGTATAACTGTAGAGACTTCCACTTTCTATTCTGGGTTAGCATTGCTTTGTTTGAAGACTTTGTTTTATACTTATTTTAAAACTTTTTCCACTTATTTTTGTGACTTTTATGGGTAGCATATCCAAAAACTATGCTCTCCCAATCTGCCCTTTCCAGTGTTCTAAATATAAATGTAGAAACAAAGAAACGCATATTAATAAGTAAAGAAGCACAGGTGTGCCTTGCAGACAGTAAGTTTTTTAAAGTCCTTCCTGAATTCTTGAATCATTATCCCTGCATAATTTATACTGTGTTACTGTGTGCAAACACTGAACCTGGCCCACAAAGAAGAGATGTGAGTCAGTTCAAAAGATAAACCTTGTATTTTCACAGTAGAGGGCATAAACCATTTATTTATGTATCAAATCATTATTAAAAGTTTTGTCCATGCTTTCTAATCAATGACGTGTGAAAGAAAGGCAGAAAATATGTAGTTCATTATTGCCTTTCTACTTCTCTTGCTCAGAGCCAGGGATGCTGAGACTATATCGGTTGAGCACTGAGTCCTCTTCATTGTGGCTGTCATCGCAGGATTTTAAGACTTACTCTATGGAGTAAAAAGAGGGAAGGATGCCTGTCAAGAACCTGCCAGATTCGTGTACCAAAGGAAAACAAAGGGAAAATAAGGGGTTTTTGCTAATTACAAAACTGACTAAAAGCACAGCATGGTATACAGCCTGGGAGTATAGCTATGTTATGTGAAGACATTTCAGAAGACAGCTTCAGAGAAGTGACAAAAAGCCCAGACTCCTTTGGATTCAAAGTGATTCTCACATAGGGAATGCATTTGGCATTATATCTGAACTTTAGCCTCCAAAATCATTAAATACATCAACATACACTGAAATTGTAGCATGTTTTTTCTTCCCTGAGTAATATGAGTAATGAACCCTTTAAATAGACCTCAGTGTGAGGAGATATCCCTAGTTATCAGATAAATGTCTGCAGAGGTGTTCATTTACTCCCATCCTCAACGGGATAGTTGGAAATGGCTGTGTCTGGCATGGGGTACCCTGGCCTCTCCTCACAGAAGCCACTCTTGCAACACTACTGTGAGAAAATTATAGGGCTTGTTACAAGCAAGGAGTTATTCTTGAATGTCAGGATGAATGTTGGGAAAGGGGAGTTTGGACTTTGTTGGCAGAGGGCAGTTAAAATGGTCTTAATTAACAATACTATAAATGAAATAAAATGTCAGGGGGGCTTGTGCAGGGATGGGGGAGCTTTCCAGGGCTTTCCAGAAACCTCCAGGGGGCAGGGGGACCGGGTAGCTAGGAAAAATCGGCGTGAAAGGCTTTAAGGCAGTAGCTCCAAACAGGGGCTGCTGCTAGGGCACTGCAGCCGGTGACAAAGGCTGATAGGGCAGAAGGATTCACCAATCAGCTGGAATTGCACAGTAAGAAATTGTCCATATGAAGAAACCACAATCAGGGGAGGAGGGCAGGCACAATTCTAGCCAACCCCTGGACAGTGAGACAAGAAAGGGAAAAGAGGGATTAGCCAAGAAAGGGGCGGGAGGGGGCATGGTTATCAGGGGTTAAAAGGAGCACCTCAGCCCTCCCAAGGTGTGCTCCTTGGTGGCAAACCAGGGGATGCACCCTGGATATACAGTTTTTAATAAATTTTTGCTCCACTTTCTGTTGAAATCTCTCTTCTAAATTTTTGATATGGAGATTTTCCTCACACTACTTTCACTCTCAATATATCTTGCTATGTATAGTTAATATACTGAGCGATACTGGTTGGTTGGTTGGTTAGTTTGGTTTGTTTTGGTTTTTTTATTTATGAAAACTGGGAGCAAAACATCATGAAAGTGCTTGACTTCAAAGAGAAAATTTTGTCAATTTTTCACACAGGCACTAAAGATCACTGGCATCCCATTTGTCATGGAAATGTTTTGTTTGATCTGCAACATAACATTTTGGTTTGCATATTTTTAGACCTCTACCTATTTTCCTACTTATCTGGTGCAATTTTAAATGCTATTTAGAAACAAAAATGTTTAGAAGTGTGGTATTTAAAAGTTGAAAATGTTGAGATTTTTAATGCCATTGATTTGAAGCACTGCATTTTAGAAGTGTCAAAATTAAATCTGTATGATTTTTTTCCTTTTGCTATTTTATCCCAGACTATATAACAGTGTAAGGGGAATTCTATAAAGATTTTTTCCCTCTGCCACATGGAAATGACTCATTCTGTGTTTTTCAGAGTAGTTACAGATTTAAGTATCTGTCTAAAGTCCACATTGCAAAATTGCCTTACAGCAATACAAAATCATTTTCACCTGAAAGCTGAGAATATCTGTGAGGAAACTAGACAGGTTACTACTGAATATAACTTGGTTGCTTAAAATTTTAGTTTAGCAGAATCAACATTTTCTTCTAAAGATTTTTTTTCCCCATAAAGAGATGTTCAGTTAATTTTGTTGTCATGTCATGTTATGTCATGTCATTACTACAACTTTATTGAACCTGGTTGGTAAACTATTTTTACCTTTTTTTTTTTTAATGAGA
>VWZD01010836.1:0-145757 GCA_013396695.1 Sakesphorus luctuosus
AAAATATGATGTAATGGCTAAGCTAAAGCTTCTCTTTAAATATTCTGGATGTTATCAAGTTGACCTATATTGTTAGAGTTACACAAACTTGACTTTTGATGTAATCGAACACAAATGAGCATGGGAAAAAACACTATGATTTTTAAAAGTTACTGGAGAAGGGAATGAGTATGAGTCAATTAACAGCATAAAAATCAGGAGAGGGCAAAAAAGGTGCAGCAAAATTCCCAACTCAGCAGATGCAATGGAGAAAGAGTTCAAAATATCAGGAGAAATTTATTCACTGAAAGGGTTGTTAAGCATTAGAATGGGCTGCCCAGGGAGTTGGTGGAGTCATCATCCCTGGAGGTGTTCAAGAAATGAGTGGACATGGCACTTAGTGCCATGGTCTAGTGGACAAGGTGGTGGTGACTGTTCCAAGGTTGGACTTGATGATCTTAGAGGTATTTTCCAACCTCAGTGATTCTGTGAATACAATGCTACAATGCACAGGGCAAAATAGCCCAGCTTATCTTCTCAGGAAAACAATTTCCTGCAAGGTCATAAAAATTGTCCTTTAGTCTCTACAGAAAACATGTATGGATTGAGCTATGTGAGACTCCTCAAGACTTACTGCTTTGAGTCCAGAATAGAGATGCAGAGCTTTCAGATGAAGCCCCTTAGGAACAAAGGATCACGAACACCAAAGTCACTGACAGCTGCTCAAAGATGACTTGTCACCGTTTTCCTCCCTTTTCATGTAAACATGATGTCATAGTAGAAAAACAAAAATGACAGAATGACCAACATGTGACTGGCAGCAAGTCACACTGCTTAATGCACTCTTACAATTATGGAGGTGCTCACATGACATCAGGGCAGGCCCAGCAAAATACCCAAACAAAACAAATTAGAACAGACCAAAGAAAGGGAACAAAGGCCTAAGGGTAACAGAGGGTTTGCCTGAAGAAAGGTTCTTAGACCCAAGAGGATAACAGGAAAGGAGAGAGCAGACAAGAGAATAAGGGTTGCAGAGAAATCAGAGATAAAGCAAATGACACCAATAATAACATGAACCTGAAGAAGGGACAGGGAAATGATGAAGGAGACTTAAAAACAAAGCTGCAGACTGAGGGGAAGAACAAGAGGGTGAAAGAAGAAAAAGCTCTCACTGAAAAAGAACAGGATACAGTGATCCTGCGATTGCTAAGATTTGATTCCATCAACCAGTATGTCTCCATATATTTTGCAATTTTTAGATTGTCTACAAGATTACTAAGCTAACAGTAATTTTTTTCTTTTGTTTCAAGCATCTATTAAGAGGACCAATGTGAAACAGGATACAGAAACTTTTTGGTTTGGAGAAACTCATCTAGAGGCTGCCAGACAGAGGTGACTGATGTCTGTTACCACTGGCAGATGTTCAGAGACATAAGTGAGGAACAGAACAGACTGTCCAACCTTAAACCGGCATCAGGAAACCCATCAGAAATAGCAGTGTGAATGGCAGTCTTCACAGAGTTCAGGAAGTCAGTAAGAAGACATTTTCATGATCCAATTACAAAAGCTGTCTGCATCCAGGCAGTGCTGAGCCACCTGTGTAGCAGAGGGTGGCATGTAGGTATACTTGGGACATGACCTAGTCCAGGTGGCTGTCAACTTCTGACTCAAAGGAAGCCAATTCAGTAATTTTGCTCTGTAAAGGACAAAATAATACTAGCTGACAATCTATTGCAACTCCTGTTGTTAACAGGAGCCACTTGGAATCCTGGCTATGTTTGAAAAGTCAATCTCTAAGCAAATGAAAATGTAAGAGTTTAAGATATACTTGTTTGGTTCACTCTTTTTGACATTAAAATTAACTGCAAATATCCACTAATAGTTCTTGTCTCAATCTTGTATGAGAAAGACTTGCAGTGACAGCCTTTGATAGCAAATGCTCAGGGACAACTGAGATACAACATTTAACGTAACAGCAGTACACTTCATGCTAATATTGAGGAAAAGACCTAAGAGCAGCCCCTAAATGAACATGCCAAATACACAGGTTATATGTCAGCTCTCTAACAGCTACTATGATTGCCAAGCATATTAATAAACGTTTACAGTTAGAAGAAAAAGAAAATCTGAACCCATTTTCAGGATATTGTGCTGTGAGAGAACACTTACAGACTAAGGATTTATCTGCAGGGAATATGCTAAATCAAGCCTTTTTGAACTTTTGATTAAATAATTGATGCATAATGCAGAATGTATAATATATGCATCCTTTCCCCATAGTTGCCTGGAAACCCATATGGAACAGTACTAGCAGTTCCAGGAGCATTCAGACTCTAAAACAAAGGAACAAAAAAGTTTTAAAAATCATTAACTCATCTCTCTTTCCATTCTTCAAGTACTGCAGGATACCAGAATTAGTAACTTACACAATGGTATCATGACTCTTGTAATATAGAGTGCTTTTTCTTTTTCTAAAGCTATATCTCTTGGAGCCATGTGAATAATGTCATTCTCTCTAAGGGAATGCCTAAGACTTGGCTTCTGTTAAAATGGAAAACAAAGAACACAACTAATACTTTCAGCCTCTACATTTATGTAACAGTAATAAGCAGTTCACAGAATATCCAAGGTGGTCAACAGAGAAGAATAAAACTAAGAACTCAAAATGGTGATTTTTTTTTTCCAAATTTTAAGGTTTTAAGGAAATCTCACACAAGACTGATTGCTGAGGGTTTAGAAGGATATGAAAATGCCATGATCACAAATTCAAGAGGCAGATTGTTTCAAATTACAGCCAAGCAGACCTTTTGCACTTCTCAAGTAGGCAACACTGGTTGTCATTCAGTTTGATTGCTCTGTGACCCAGCCTCAATCTCTTTTGCACTTTATTGCTTCCAATACAGAATGAAAAACATCATAAAACCTAACAATGAGAACAGATCACTAACCATGGAAACCTACAGTGATGAAGGATTAAGTTATTTAATCTAAACAACTCTGTAGTCATGATAGTTTGGTGGCTCTATTTCTGATGGTCATCCAGAGGAAAAAAAAAAGAAGGACAAGCACAAAATTGCATATACAGTCCTTGAGAAGTAAAAGGCAAGATGGTGACAATAAATGCCTCCAATCGTGGCAGGGATCTTCATGGGATTCTGGCCCCTTTGCAAATTTCTTGTGCACTTCATTTCATGTTTGAGAAAATAAATACTCACTGAGTAAAAGGAAGAATGTCTTTATACTACACTGGCAAGAGTTCTTGTTTAAGTAAAGAGAAGTAGTTACATGTTTCTAAATCAATCAACATGTGAAGACGAAAGATTTGGTACTCTCAACAGGACAGACTGGAACACTTGTGAATATACTCTAGCTTTGTGTTTAGGGAACTCTTTTGGGTATGTAAGATCAGTACAGATTTTGTAATTCAGAAGACAAAGTTGAACACAGATCTCCCGTTGAGATCTCGGCCAATGGATAACACAAACACCACAGCACCACTTGCAGTCTGGAATTAAGACTTTCTTATCCTTTTCCTTAACTACAAGTAGCAGATAGTACAACTTTTCATTTTGTGGTGAATGACATGTTGAATGGGATGGGATAAAATGATAATTTAGGTGTCAGCTCAGTATAACAAATAGACCCCAAACCCTAGTAATTTCATTTCAGTGTAATCAAATAAGTTTTCAAAAACTGCTTGCCATCATAATGGAGGCCAGTAGCTCATACAGTCCGATCTTATTGTTTCATACCCAAACTGTCAGTTTCTAGGACAGCAGCTTGCTGTAGCATTATAGGAGATACAGACAGAAAAGAGCTTTAAGAAAAGCATCTAAAAAGAATGTATTTACAATAACTGTCATTCATTTTCAGTATAAAATTATTATATGTCAAGAGGGGAGAAATTATTCTAACTTAAATGTAAAAGGGCAGATCAGATCAGGGAGGCACACAAAAGCATGCATGGAAATTAAGCTGACATGACTACATGCCTCAGCTATGACTACTTAAGCCCAGAGGAGGCAGGACTAAGAGTAGATGGAAGTGGAGGACACTGCCCTGGACATACACAAGGTTTCCATCACAGTCATGGCAGCTGTGCTCCCTGTGTGGGAACAGCTGCACTACAACTTGGATAGGCTGAAAGAATTAAAAAAAAAAATCAGTCACACTGAGCAGTATTGAAGGGAGAAACAAAGACACCAATACCCCAAGGTGTAGAGATTAAACTACCAGACAAACAAGCTCCCTTTTTGTCTGCATTAATTAAGCCACATATTACTATGACTAGCACAGCTTTTGATTCACACTTTGAACTGCCAATTATTTATTATGAGCTAGGGAAATCAACAAAATCTGCTTTTGCAGCAAGAGTCACAGAATAATCTCACAACACATTCAGACAGTTCATCAAGGACAGCAGCAGTTTTCCAGCCATACAGGTCTGTATTAGTGAGTGATGTTTAACGGTATAATGGCTTTGATTATGATACACTGTTATGTCCTACTCCTGCTGCCACCATAGCCCAGAGGGAATTTGCATGTGAACATGGTATTTCATCCCAGCTTTTTAATAAATTCACTGGAAAACAAATATTAAAATAAATCCACCATACAATGATCACTGGAGATAACTATAAATTGTGCTTTTTGGTGGTTCCCAAATACTGGTGAATGTCAAGACATACGTCTAACTGCTGTCATTGGTCCTACGTGCCTTGTTTTAGGAAAGACTATGATTCTTCTGTGTCTGGATGTCACAGATAAACAGCTGCAAATCAACCTTGTCAAGATGGCATTTTCCTGGTGGTAACAGGAGCTGAGTGGGAGTATGTATGGTGAGAATGTGTATTGGGTGCTCCAAAACCTGCTCTGATGCACTGGAGGTGAAGTGAACAACAATACCCTTGGTCAGAGCTACATTGGTTCAGAGAGTTTTCAAGTTTTATGACTGTTTCGGACTTCACAGTGCTCACCGGTAGTTTTTCTATCTTCCTCCTTGATTCTTGCAGGGTGCACTATTTAGGACCACCTTTAAAGCACATTTAGAAAATTGAGATGATGAAGTCAGCTATTCTCATTTTGTACAATTTGTACAGCACAGAAGAGAATAAACATGTATAGCATGTTGGATCAGGTTTTTGGACTTGCTCCCTACCTGCTCTTATAACCCCAAATAATGAAATTTAACCTCTAATGATTAGGGTGCTGCTATTTCTGAGACTATATCCAACACCATAATCCAGTAAAGCAGCCACAGTCAGCTCACACACCACTGGCACTAAATTCTGGGATCTCAACATGATATAAACACCAGCAGTATTTTCTCCAGGGTCCACCTGTCCATGACTCTTGGCATTCATTTGGAATTATTCATGCCCAAATATCAAGATCTTCTCAAGACTTATTTAGTATTCCTTTGGGGGGTTTTGAGGGTGTTTTTGTTGTTTTTTTTTACAGAAGAGGTATGTACATCCCATGTTATCATAACTAAGAGATTATTGCCATTGAAACAGATCTATTGCTGCAGGAGTTCTGCAAAGTAATAAGCATGTAGCCTGCAATTGTCTCTTCCTATACCCTCCATATCCTCAAAGGTATCTACATCACCTAAGAGTTCTTCTTTTCTTTATTTCCAATTTCAGAAGTTGTCAGCAGAAATAAGAAGCGTAAAACTAGTTTACATTCATGGTGCATTACCAAAGTTTCCCAGCATCTAAGATTTCTGCATTCAGAATTTTGTGGGTCTCCTGCTTTGAGGATTTTTGTCACATATTGCGTCCCACATTTGGGCACTTATTTCCAGATTCAGAGGTGCGTCAACAATAATTTGTAAATGTTATTGTTATTTATTTGTAGTGTTAACTTAGGCAAAGAGGAATGGTTAAATTTGCAGGCATTTTTCTTTGAAAGATAAAATCAGAGCTTCTTCAAATTTGTCTCTTTATTTTCTGAGTTTTAAGAAGAATTTATTGCTTCTCTGAAAAATGAGGTTGGACTGGATTTAATTCTATCCTGTTTGACAAACAACACAATGACTGATAATGATTTTTCACACTTTGATGACTGTATTTAAACTGTTGCTTTAAAATGCTCAGAGAGATTTTTATAAAAGAAATACTTTTCACACACACAGTACTTTTCCTGAAGCTTTATAGAATTATCAGAAATACATATATTTGCAATTTTGAAGAGATAAAAATCTGCAGAGCAGTCTTCCTCTTATGAAAATAAAATAATTCCATAGAGCAATTAATTTGATCTAGTGTTACTACTCAAAGTGCAACATATGTAGTGGTATTCTGGTAAATGGTGGTACACTGCCACGTTCTTTATACTCTTTATCCAGATAGTTTAATTAGTTTCAGGAGAAATGCAGCAAGAGAGAATGGCTCTTAGATTTTGAAAGCATTTCTACCCATAACACACTGACTGTTTCACCAGTAAAACCCAGCCTGCTGCTGAAGGTTTCAGCAAAAAGGACTTTTGTACTGAGAGAAGAATTCACAAAGAGGGGCCAGGAGATGAACCTGTGTCTGTGTCTGCACTAAAGATGGTAGAAACAAACAGTGCACTGTATGCAATAAGTGTAGCTGCCTATTAGATGAAATCCTATGACTGCCTATGCTAATGGTCACCTTCAGGTAAAAAAGATGGTGCTAATAAAACCTCTGCTCTGTTTTCCTTGGAAAAAGCACTTCGGGCACTCAAAGCAGCTCTCTGCTTCCATCCTCATACACCTTCAGCCTGTAGCCAAGAGCAGCTCTTTGCAATTTATTAAATTAGCTCTTTAAAGGAACACGTTAAATACATTCATTCCAAGCGATTTTTCCCTAGTAAGTCTGGGCCACTGTGCCAGGGCAGGGCAGGAGAAGATAGCTGAAAGAAGACAAGGATGGCTTGAGGGCCAGGAGTTACTATGCACTGGGAGTGGAGCAGAACTGTCTTTGAGCTTTCTCTTGTTATAGTCTACCTTAAATGAAGCAGCTCATATGCAGCAGAAAGGTTTTTTTTCTATGTTCCCTTTTTTTACTTTCTCATGAGCTTACTATTGGGTGGTGCATAATGACAATTTCTGTAGGGGAAAAAAGCCCCAAACAGTAGCTGATGTGAGCCAGAGGTCTGATATTAACCATTTCAAAGGCAGTGCTCAGTTCAGTGCCTTCATGTTTAGAAGTTCTTTCTTGGACAGACATTGCTTGAATACTTGTCAGGTGAATGAGTTCCCATTGATAAGAGAAAGTCATCTGGGAGAACAGTAGTATGCCCAAAACAATCAGGAGAAAACTGTACTTGATGGTGAAAAGACGCAATTCAGCCCATTCCAGAGCAACAGGCATTAATCTTCAAGTTGCGCAGAATCTAATTCTTAGGAAGACATTACGAATTTGACCTTTTTTTTTCCTTCAGAAGAGATTAATACAAATATTTTGTATACAAACTGATACAAATATATTTGATATAAAAACTGAAATAAGACCAGCAAATTACTCCTCCTAGCTAATCAATGGCAACCAGAAGGCAAGCCCTGTCCATGAGTGACTTGGCACGAGCTGGCGAACTCAAGGGCATCTGTATTTATTCTCTAGGAACAGAACCAACAGTTCCACAAAAGCAGATCATAGCTGATAAATAAGAGGCTCAAAGTTAAGATTAACAACCTGTGTTTTTAGCCAGCCAGCCACTCCTAACAATGAGACTATTGTTAGCCCTTAGGTTTTTTGATTTGGTTTGCATACAGACTTTGCTATCACTGTCAACTTAATTGGATACTTTAGTCACCTCAGACTACTGTATTATGTTACCATGAAAATGAAGTGAAAATGTCATCCTCTTAAACATAAAATTTTAAAAAATAAACAACTGAATGCAACATAATAGTGCCTTTCAACACATTTGCCCCTGAATGGGAGAAGCCAGCTGCTGGGCAGGTAGTAAAGCTCCCCTGGGTTTAGTGTCTGGCAGCTTGCTTATAATGATACTAATCCTTCAATTCATACTTCAGCTAAACACATATGAGAAAGATGAGAAGTGTCCTGCACAAGTGATTGAACAATCAGCTCTGTGGCTAATAACACAGTAAGTACTCTTCAAAATATTTTCCATTACAAGTTGGCCTCTCAAGTATGTTTGGACATCATAAGCTAAATGTTTCTGTAAAACAGACACACGTAACCCCAAAACTAGGAACTCTTCCAGGGCAGTTAATCTCTGTGTGCAGTGAGCATTTCTTAAGAGACTGTGCCCTAGCACAAACATAGCAACGTTGCTATTCTAGCCTAGAAATGAAGACTAAAACCCACTTGTTTTCTCTGCATTAGTCCTCTCTCCACTGCTACTGCTGGCAAGAGTTACTCTGGTTAGTATTTTTTTTTTAACTTGGTGTGGAAAAGTCTGTTAAAACACATAAACCCAAATCTGCCCTTCTAAGTATTCATACACTATTTTGGATGGAGAAGAAAGGATACACTCCATTACAGATTTGATATGTATTTCTCCTTTAAAGTTCACAGCACATGACTGTGCTAATAGAAACTGCAGCTGTAAAGGAAGAAAATCTGAATCTCAGAAGAAAAGTTAAAAAAGTCACTAATCAAGTGAGAAATTTCTCAACAATAAAACCTAGAGGGAGGAAGACAGAGATGCAGAGATTACAAGCAGGTTCACCCTCTCAGAAGAGCTGTGCCTAGCTGGCCTTCTAGGAAAAAAAAGGGTCTGATTGACATTGCACTTACTTTGCTGCAGCCCAAATAGATGAGGACTGGAATCACCATTTCTTCTCATGATGCCACCATAAAATAATTTCATTTGCAGGATCTTGCAATAATACCCCATTTTTCAAGAGAATTGCAGAATATAGTTAACATACTAACTCATTAAACTTGTGTCCTGCATCCTGACCCATCCTTCTATGACTGAATCACTGGCATGTTTGAAACAAGTTCCTTATATAAACAGGTTAACATTTAAAATCTGCCCAGGTATTGTGATTAGATCCTTTGCAATATGGCATCAAACAGTCCCAGTATGTCAGTGATGTGAAGGACAGACTGAGGAGTGCAGTGGAAAGCTTATAACAATGGTAGGTGAAAGAAGTGCCGACATACTTACAGTTGCATTTCTTCTGAACGAATCTAAGCTTGCATGCTGTTCGGTAGGTGGACAAACGAATGCGATCCAGATCCTGAGCCCCTAGTGGAAGAGAATAACGGTGACATTTGTATGGAATATGACCCGTGTCTATCTTTGCTAGCAGGGAAGCCAGAGAACAAAGAGGACACATGAGCTGACTCTGTTTAACAATTTTCAAGGCTCACTCCTTTGCGGAGAGAGTAGAGAGAAGTGAGAAGGGGAATGTCAGGAGCTACAGTGTTAAAAGACTTTTATAAAGGAAGGCAAGGAATAGTCAGCCCACTGTGTCTGTCACTTTGAAGAACAATCTGGTCAAGCTGCAGGCTAAAAGACACACTGGCCAGGCTCCAACAGCAGCAAAAACCTCCATCTAATTTTAATATTTAACAAAGTAGCTCAAAACAAGTATCTTTAGGTGACATGGTAAATCAAAACAGGGTATTGCCAGCAAACCAAATAAGAAAAAATACCATGCCGTAACTTAAAGAGTCATGGCAGTCTGCAGAAGGGGGCAAAAGTAATGCAAAGGGTGTGAGGCTTTTTTCCATTGTGCAGAGGTTTATTCTCTGCTATGGAGAACTCAGACTCTGCTTCACACATAGTTTGGCCCTGGCTGCTGCAACTTAAAGATCTGGTAACATTTTCAAAAGCAGCTGTCCAGGAGATGGGTACAAACTGGCTGGTAGCTACTTCACATACAAGCAGAACACAGAGGGACCAGGTTGGGGGAAAAATCTAGCACAATGTTCAACAAACACATCCAAATAAGGTACAATGAGGATGTAAAAGAAGTTGAGTGGAATATGGCCCTGCTTTTACACAAGCTTCCTAAATGCTTTCTTTAAGATTCTTCTTGACATTATTTGACTCAGCTGCACTGTTGTACCTATGGCCATGTTGGCATCTGTAGAATGCAACTCTGCCTAAGCGGGGGTAAAAACAGCTCAAACTTTCCCCTATTTGCAAAAGTTATCAGTGATAGATGGAGAAGGAGGATCACACTGCTTTTGGTTGTTGAAGAACAATGCGACCAGCCTGACTCCACAATCCCAAAGTGAAACATTCTGAGGATGTGAAAAACAGTGTCTCCTGACAGGAACTGACACTGGTGAGGATGTGGCAAACAAAGTTCCTGATAAAGGAGCCAACAAGTCATAGTACTGATAACTTACATAAAAGCTGCTGAGCTAAAGGCTGCTGAGCTGGCACAGGTATCCAAGAAACCTGTGACTGACAGTCAATCACTTCATACTATAAAAGCTCAGTCCTACTTTTCAAAAGCAGGGACTTCTAACATGCTCCTCCTGTAGGTGAGTGTGGAGATTCCTCCCTTCAGTGGGACTGGCCCTCAAGGTTTCTCTTTGAGGCTGAGTGAAAGAGATTTGCCCATGGTCATTGGTATGGGTGAATAATGATCTCTACTTAATAACTATTAAAATAGCTTTGAAATTATTTATTTAATAAATAGTGCAGTATATTAATAGTTATAACTATCTATACTGTATGGTAGATAATTTTGATTAAAGTATTTTAGTCTAATCATTATCTTTACAATCAATTTAAATAAATATTTATTTCATTCACACAAATATATCCTTAATCCTGCAGGACAAAGTCATATGAAGGTTCAGCTACACCCATATAATCCTTTAGATGCAAAACATTGACCAAATCTGAGACTAGGCCTGGATCTGGCTGCACCCAGATGCCTCTCAGAGAGGAATTTTAGAAAGTGAGGGCTCCTTTCTGCACCTTGTGACTCAGTGGGAGGGCTTCCCTGATAAATCTTGTCTGAAGCTTGCAATGCCCATGACAGCATTGTTCACCCACACTTTTTTTTAAAACAATCTGTCATCATTTGGACCCAAATATTTCAAATGTGCTCTGACCTATGAGATGAAAATGAGAAAGATGCTCTCCCCTCTCTCCAGGTTCTGCTCTTTTCCTGACCAGATACTCTCATACTATCTTTCCCAGGGCTCCCAGCTACTCCCTTTTGCCATTTAGCTCTCTTGACACTACCTGCTTCTGGGAGAAATTACCCTTAACTACATACCATCAGTTCTGGGAAGTATTTTTGTGGGGTTTTTTTCCATCATGTGCTTTATTGTTAAAATTATACACATTTTTCTCTCCTCCATTTTGGAAAATTTCTTTAATGGTGAAGGGGAAGTTAATGCTTGCAACACTGAGACTTTCCTTTTTAATAGGACAGATGAGTAAAATGCATATATCTTTCTCCCTCTTTAGTGAAAGCCACTAGTAAGTTTCCAATCCTCCTTTATAAAATTTCAGCCATCTAACAAGTTTTAAAGAGTCAAAGCAAATTGAGACTCTGGCTCATTGAATTGTTGAGTTTGCAATACTTATCCGAAATAAACAAATTTGTAGTCAATAATGTTGCTTCCCCCCCTCCCGCCGCTATTTGCACACACAATGTATGGTATTATTTTGACATTTTTGGGGGAGTAGTTGTGGCTAAAGAGCACTCCGGTCTCCGAATCCGAAGGTCGTGAGTTCAAGTCTCAGTACGGACCGTCCCCGGCAGTTCAATGCCTCCCTGACATCCCATCCTGTCAGATCTCGGATGCTCAGCAGGGTCAGCCCCGGTTTAGTACCGGGTGCTGTGACAGTCCCGAGGACTTCACTGTCACTGTCCAAGCTCGCTCGGCCGTGGCAAATGAACCTTAGGACTTAAACGGTGGGGCCAGTTCTGTGCACGCTGTGCCTCACCTAAAAAATCCACTGCGCAGGCTCCTAGGGCACACCCACGGGGGGAGAGCCCTTCCCAAATCTTCGTTCGTGAAGATTGGTCATTATGTGGCTAATAAATCCCTGGAACCAACAATTTTATCATGATTCACATTTTGTCACAGTCAAAGATCTATTGGCTAAGTAACTTCCATAGAAAAGCGACATCACTTACATGCAGAGTCTTGAAAAACAAGTGGAAAGATGTGTGGGACTGAGCACGGCAAACCAGACACAAAATTTAGAACTTCCCTACAGTATTGCCAGTGGCTTCTCCTTCCTTGTGCGTGCTGGCGGTGCTTCATTCTGTTTCCTTTGAACACGCTCATGTCATGTAACACTGTTTGCAGTTCGTAATGATAACAAGGGAATACACTGCAAGCTTTGGCCGTTGTTTTCTTCCTGGATAATACGTGATGGCAGCACAACAGTGATGTACATCTTGAACCTTTCATCAGTCTGGATGTACTGGAGCATGTCAAGTAAGACTAAGGTAACACTAAAACCTAGTGATTTGACGCCCAATAGGGCATTTTGAATTGTAAGACATAATTCAAACTTTAATCACTGGACTCAACAGAGGATGATAATGATCATGACACTAATTCACAAAGGTTTATAATTTAGAACTAGAAGGATGCCTCTTCTGAAGAAAAGTGAACAAAAAAAGTCAAACTAAACTCCTCAAAACACAGGGAAAATCACAGTGGCCCAAATTTAAAGTCAGAAGGTCAGAATCAAATCCTTCTGTTCCTTGTTCAGGACAAATTTCCCACTTAAAAAGGCAGGAAAAGTTGGAATTTTTTTTCCCCTCAACTTGTGTAGTTTGAAACATGACCCACTTTCTGAAAGTATTGTGGGGTTTTAATCACAGGCTTGCAGATATAAATGCAAGAACCTAAAACACTGGCAAAGGCCTTTATATTATAAATTTTCTTCCTCTGATATTGGCAGGTTATGGAGTTCAACTTTTTACCATATGCTTATGTCTGTCATAATGTTAAGAAGATTCACATGGCCTACAGTATGTAGGACATCTGAAGCACATGGTTTTTGTTAAACACATTGAAGTGTGAGCTTGCACACAGATGAGGGCACCTCAGTGCAACCCCAGGGTGAACTTCTGTTTCACTGAAACACTACCTTTACACATAAAGGAGTCCAAGGGACTCTCAAAATACAAAGTTCTATGAATATGGACATTTCTTTGCAAAAGATACATTTAGTTTTTCACAAAGACTTAATATTTCCCCCTCTTTTTACATAGTTGGAACAGTGAAGGAACAGGGGTAGGCAAATAGAAAAAGTAAGCACACATGAGATAAACTAAAGTAAATATGTCAAATTGTTAAAATGTGTAAGAAAAAACAATAAACTATAACTACTCATGTACAGTATGGGAAAACAGTCCTTCCTCTGCCTCCAAGTGCTAATTTTTCCAATACCTCCTTAACTTCTCCAAAACAACCCATCATCAAAACAGCCTTCAAAACTGTGGGAGCATACCATAAGTTCTTATAGTCTTTAACACTTTAGAAATGTTTCAAATTAATTGAAGTTAATGGTAGTTGCACCATTGATTTGAGCTGATAAAAACTCAAGTCCCCACTATAATTCTAATTAAAGCATAGTATGTTCTGAAAATGGACAAATTCACTTTTTTATTACAGCCAAAGAACATCCCCTTCCTCCACTGGTCCAAGAGCTGTACACGAGACAAGTGAATCATAGAATATACTGAGCTGGAAGGGATCCACAGGAATCACTGAGTCCAACTCCTGGCCCTGCACAGGATAACCCAAAAAATCACACTATGTGCCTGAGAGCATTGTTCAAATGCTTCTTGTACTCTGGCAGGCTTGGTGCCATGACCACTTCCCTGGAGAGCCTGTTCCAGTGCTCAACCACGCTCTGGGTGAAGAACCTTTTGCTAATATCCAAGCTAGAGCTCCCCTGACACAGGGAGGTCTTGTCCCTCAGGTCTTGTCACTGGTCACCAGAGAGAAGAGATCAGTGAGAAATAACAACAGTAAGCTCTGTGTGATACTAAAATAATTACAGGGCACAACAGAGCTAGTGGACACAGTGGAATGGGACAAGACAGTTCTCAGTATGCTATCTGAACAAGAAGTCCTTAATCTGGACAGCTCAGATGTAGGCCTGGAGAACAGTCTTGAGCACATTCAATAAACCAGCATAGGCCTGGCCTTTCAGTACACAGTTAACTCAAGTCCCAGCAATGCTCATCTTGTTTCCTGCCAAAGATTATGGAGATGCTATGTCACTGTTTCTATGTTGCAGGGGACAAACACTAGGAAGCTTAGTAAATACAGACAAAACTCAGGTAAACCTAGTAAGAGGGTGACAGTCTCAAACTTCACACATAATAGAATTTCCTTCACAAATGGTGGATTGATTGTAAGAGAAATAAGAGATGACTGTCAGAAGCACAGGAGCAGAGTTGGTATAGTATGTGTCTGGCACACTATTCTCCAGGGAGCACAAGAGCTTTGCTAGAAACTACCAAAAATGTGCTGAAGTGGGGTATGAAGTACATGAGTCCCTGCACTGTGTCTGGCTGGGATGCAGCTAACTTTCTTTATAGCAGTCTGCATGGTGCTGCGTTTTAGATTTCTGTCTTAAGAAGAGTTGATAACACCACAGTTTTAGCTGCTGCTGAATAGTGCTTGCACAGCACTCAGGCCTTTTCATTCCCTACGTTATTCCCTCCCAGAGTTGTCCAGGGATCGGCAAGAGGCTGGGAGGGGACATAGCAAGGAGAGATGGCCCCACCTGGTCAAAAGGATAGTCCATACGATATAACGTCATGCTTAGCAGTAAAACTGGGGTAGGGAAAGAACAGGGGGGAGTTTTTTCTTCTAAGGTGGACACTGCTCAACAACTGGCTGGACATTGGTCTGCTGTTGGGAGGTGGTGAGTGACCCCCTTTGCATCACTTGTTCTTGTTTTTGTTGTAATTTTTTCCTTCCCTTTCTGTCACTTAATCAACTGTCTTTATCTCAAGCTATGAGTTTGTTTGCTTTTGCACTCCCTATATTCTCTCCCATCCTGCTGGGGGCTGGCTGAAGATTAAGCAAGTATTCATGTGGGTGCTCAGCAGCTGGCTGGGATCAACCCACCACGGATGCCCTGAAAAAATGATGTAGTCTTTTGGAGACCTTTACCCCTCTTCACTGCTATCTGTGTACTGCAGCATCTTTGTTTCAAGAAGCTACTGACTAAAATAATACAATCAAAAAAATCTGATGTAGAAAAATCCCTCTGTCCTATTTGGCCAAATCAGCCCATTTTCATGCAGTTTTGGTCTTGCAATATTAAATAATTTGTGCAATGGAGATTTGAGGTGGAAAGCTTGCATAAATTTTACTGACATTGCATAGCAACTGGCTTGGTCTATCACAGCAAAACATATGCATACTTACGCATTTCGGCAAACAGCTGCCTTCTTTCTGCCATGGTATTTCCTCTTTTCCCACAATCTTCAATCATTCTGGAAGACAAAATTGTGTGAAAACCTTAAGTATTATTCCCAGAGTGAACATACGTACATAAGCATCCAAAAATTGATCCTGAAGAACCTTTGAGGTTGACTGATGTTCCACGTGTACCCAATGCCTTTTGACAGCCTCTCTGTGGTGTGGTTTGTGAGGAACCCAGTCCCCAAACTGTCCTCCATTCCCTAGATTCTGCTTTCAAGCATTTGTTCCCCCCCCACCTCTCTCCCAAAGGCAGTGTTCAGTTTTTCTGCTTGATGTAACTAACTGGCTTACATAACACAAGCTCTGAAATTCATTTTATGTTTTCTTAAATAAGGAATCTTCAGTTTAAATTATGTAAGAGAGAATAAATCACAAAAGATTTGGATATTATTTTATACTCTAGAAAATGACTTTCTAGCCAATTCTGGGTGGAGGAGACAAAAAAAAATAACAGCAACTAAATCTACTCCACAACAAAATACTCTCTATTTACTCATGCAAACATGCTCCAAACATTCATTCAAATTCAAGACAGTACATCTCTGATTACAAGACTTTCAGAAAAAGGCTCAGAAGTAAGAATATATTTTGCCTCAGTTTTCAGATATAAAAATATTCTGAATATTTTGAAGAGCACTGCAGTTGGATAGAGCAGAGAGAAAAGAGACAGCTTCCTTCACAGCCAGCTTTCAAACCACAAAAGACTAAAGCCTTCAGAGTAAAGATAAACATCTATACCAGCACTCAAAAAATTAAACTAGTGTCAGCATCACCACTTCCTATGGGTAATTACTCTGGGGAACCAATACTGTTTCCTGTCTGCCACGTTTGGTTAGGGCTTCTGACCCACATTTTAATCTACATCCTCATGTCAACTAGACTGTGTAAAATAACATCTGACTACCTGGATTATAAGGGAGATCCTCTGTAGAAGTCTGCAATCAAAAATACTGCATCATATCCCATAGCAAACCCCTGTAAGTATGCAATAGGAAGGACAAAAGTACTGGATGCTAAGTCTACCATTTCCAAAGAATTCAAGATAGAGAAACAGCTGCCTTTATTTATCAAAGAAAGGAAATCACATAAGAGGTGTTTTGCTGTGTGGGTTTTTTTCCCTTTCAAAATGCACTGTTCAAATGAAAGGGTGGTACATTATAATTGCCTTTTCCAAATAGCCTATTCAATTCTCAGAGTACTGATAAAGACTTCTAAAGCGCTATCTATGGTGAACATTTGGTGATGTGAGCGGCAGTCCCAATAGGAAGGCGACAAAGGGTATGGCTGCAGCATCTTTGCAGGGATATTCAAGTTCATCCTTTTGCTCTTATTTGGCCAGGAATGATACAGATGTGTGTAGCATGGCATTAAGTCTGAACTAATATATCCTGCCTTTCTGCAGAGATAACAGCTCTCAATACAGTGCTTTACAGAAGTGGTCACGCAGCCTCTGATTTGGAAGTAGCTGCTGTCTTTCTAGTTTGGAGGCGTCAGGGAAGATTCACCTACCTGAAAAACAAGATACACCTCAAGGTATGCCAGACCCAACCAGCACCCTAATTAGACAGCAAGAAGTAATATATTTTTTACACGAATCAGCCTTAAATCTCTGCCCGTAAAAAATTAAAAACAATGTAATTTCACTAACTTCAGCTTGAGTTGCCTGCTCATTTCTGCTTCCAATGGAACTCATAGTAGGTGATAAATTTGCCATGGTAAATAACCTGATCTCATAGGAAAGGTGGGTTAATAAAGCCCTTTGAAAAGACAGCATCTTTTACCAGGCAGGACAGCTGAATGAATAGTTCAGAGCAAATACAATTTTAGATTAACATTTATTATTTGTAGAGTTGGTCATGGGCCATCATAATTTTCTCTGAGTTGTCCTATATTCAGACTTATTCTACAAACAATGTGCAGCTTGTTTTCAGATTATACACTACTCATATTATTTGACTGAGATTGGGTTAATTTGATTTTGACACAAGGATTACAGCCTCTTCTTTCAGTTTACACTTAAATCTTTCAGATTTTTCTCCATTTAATTATTTGCTCTTTTCATTCCACATGAATGTTCTCTAACATTCGTCAAACAATCATTGTCTTACAGTGATTGCCGCAAACTTAATCAAAAACTTTATCAAAGCAACTTTATTCATGTTTTCCTCATATTGTCACCTGGAGAAAAATATTCCTTAGCTATTGCTTTTAAATATCTACAGAGCATCCACTGGAATGTGGCTCACTTGTGACCTTATTCACCATTGGAATAATTTTACCAGTCAAAATTAAGTAAAAAAGGTATTTTTCAAATCATGCAAATTGTACAGCAAGTTCTCCACTTCCTTCAGAGAGCCCATTTCTAAAGTGTCCTTCCAGTGGTGTAAAAAAATCTTCAACTGGTTTTCTCTTTTCAGCAATCCATCTTCCCTTTCCTTTCAGTGTTTTTATCTCCTTTTATAAAAATGTTCCCTGGACCTGATCATCATTTTTCAGAATGTCCCATTATCTTCTGAAATTGAATCACCCTTTTCACTGCTGGAGCTTATAAGGATTACCAGGCCTGACAAATAACTTCATATTTATAAACACACAATTCAGGCTTCCTTGGAAAGGGAAGAAACTTTGTATTTTACGACTCTTGTACTAGTTATTTTGCAGATTTAAAAATAGCCTTCATCCCAAATGACCATCCTAGAATATCCTGCAACAGGGTAAATTCCATTCAGCTAATTACAACATTAGGTGGGGCAATATTTCCAGACAGATGCCTTCTATCCCTCCTTCACGTCTTTTCCTGATAGAAGAAAAATGACAGATGATGCTCATCAGTATTGTTACTTTCGAGTCGTCATTGACAAGAATTCACGTCCAAGGTTTTCACATGCATTTTTAACTCTAGAATGTGCCACAGCCTGGGCTCAGCTAATGGTGTTGGTCATGGTGCTGGGCATCTCCCTTTCCAGCCTTGTTCTCTGTGATCCAGCCCACAGGTACACAGCTCTGCTCTTTAACTCAGGTTACAGAGACCCACGCTTTGAGCCCGGGATGCATCCAGCTCAGTCCCTGGGGCTGGCCCTGAGCGTAATTGACTTCAGTCATGTTCCAGTATTTCTCATAGCACATGTCAAGTCACAGAAGAAAAAGTGCAATTTGTTCTACAGAGGAAAGGAGTGAACCACAAAGCAAACTTTAATGTGCTTTACAAAACAGAATTACCAGAGACATAATTTTGAAAAATGTTAATTAATATATACCTTTCTCCTAGTAGGGATTAGATTATATTTGTCTTCTACATATCCTTTTCACTATCTTTTTCCTTTCACTTTTCTCCCCAGAAAATAGCTCCTCCACTGCAGGTAAGGAGAACTACTACTGTGCATCTAATTAGAATTCCTGTCACGAGCTAATTAGTAAGGTACCAATTAGCATGGTATTAAGGCTTCAACATATTACAGACATTCCAGAGCAGAAATCATTCCAAGCATCAGGCTTCCAGAATGTGAAAAAGATACCATGAATGTTTCATTTTTACCCACATTTCAACCTGAAAACTTTTATGACATTAATAAATGTTAGAAGGATAAATAAAGGAAGAATGTAGTTTGATTGGAACAATTTTGACTGCAATTTCATCTTCATGCTTATCATGTATCAGAAGCATAGTTGGTCTATATTTTAATCCACTTTTTTCATTTATAAAATCTGGGAGGGAATATCATATAATATGCATCAGGTGAGAAATAAAAGCCACATTTTTCTTTCCTTTGCTTGGATTATGAACACTGTAATAATCTTTCTCACACGTAACTGTTCTTCTTGTTTTAGTATTTATAGGGTAAACGATGCATTTTATGTAATTCTTTTCACAAATAGTATCTTTCCATTTCTTGAGCTATCTCTGTGCAAGATAAAAGGAATGCCTGCTACAACTAATCATTAGCTCCAAAAAACCAATCTGTCCTTGTTTCGGCTGGGATAAAAGTGATTTTTCCTCTTAGTAGCTGGTACAGTGCTGTGTTTTGGATTTAGTATGAGAATCATATTGATAAAACACTGTTTAGTTGATGCTAAACTAAAGACTTCAGTTTCCCATGCCAGTGAGCAGGTGCACAAATGGCTGGAAGGCAGCACGGCCAGGACAGCTGACCCAAACCGGCCAAAGGGACGTCCCATACCATAGAGCATCATGCTCACTATATAAATGGAAAGAATAGGCTGGGAGGTGCTGATTGCTGCTTGGGGATGAGCTGGGCACTGGTCAGCTAGTGGTGAGCAATTGTACTGGGCATCCCTTATTTATCTCATGTTGTATTCCTCTCTCTTTTTATTATTATTTTCATTATTATTATTATTATTATGCTTTGTTTCAACTATTAATATGTTCTTATCTCAATCCACGGGTTGCACTTTTTTTTCTTCTTTTCCCTACCACCAGGTGTGGTGGTGGTGGTGGTGGTAGAATAAGTGGACTAAGTCTGGGACTTAGTTACCAGTTGGGATTAAACCATGACACCGCCAAAAGAAGCAATTGTCTGTATACCTAGAGAAGGTGCCCTCCTCTGGAAAGTTCCATACACTTTTCAGGAGACTCAAACATTCCTGACCTGACATGCGCACACACAGTTTGATGGGTCTGAGAAGAGTCACTCCATTAACACTTCCATAAATCCCCATCCGGGGCAGTCCCGTGGAATAAAGGAGAGCACTCTGGACTCTGAATCTCAAGGACCTGAGTTCGAGTCTCAGTGGGTACTGTCCCCTGGCAGTTCAACGCCTCCCTGACATCTCATCCCATCAGATCTTGGATGCTAAGCAGGGTTAGTACCAGGTGCTGTGACAGTCCCAAGGACTTGACTGTCACTGTCCAAGCTCGCTCGGCCATGGCAGATGGACCTTAGCAGTTAAAGGGTGGGGCCAGTTCCGCACATGCTGTGCCTCACCTAAAAAATCCACTGCGCAGGCTGGAAGGGCACATCCACGTCGGGAGAGCCCTTCCCAAATCTGCGTTTGTGAAGTTTGGCCATACATACATACAAATCCCCATCATGTTTGTCTGTGACAGATGAAGTGCCCCAGGGAGGCAGGATGCATGCCAGTGAGGAAAACTGCCCACTGAAATTGATTAATTCTGGCATGAAAAATTTATCAAGTCCCATGTGATGGTTGTGATGCAGCCGTGCACTTGACAAAAGAGGCTCTGAATCTGGCCGGCCACACTTCTGACAGTCTTTCAGGCTGGATAACAGTTGTTTATTCCATCGAAGCAGGCACAGAGGAAAAAGAGAACCACTTGCCTCTGCCCGAGTCTTGTCCAGTTGAGCTTGCTGGGGCTCTGAAGCTCTTGGGAGTGTTTCAGGATGCAACTTCTAGACAGAGGTTTTGCACCACAGGACTGGTAAACACAGTAGTATCTTGAGATACCACTATTTGTTAGAAAGTATCAACCAGGATCAAGCATCCTTTATCTGAGCAGTCTGCAGTTCCCTCAGGAGGAAATCTTGATAAAGGCTATTTTTTTCTTCCATGAAATGTCAAATGTTAGATATTCACTTTGGTATCTCTGGGAATTAAAAGCATCAAGATGCAGAGAAATGTGTTCGTTTCTCAGTGGCTATTTTTTATGTTGTTGACAAATCTGATGCTATTTTCTATGCAGGTGGTCAATACTTAAACTCAACTTTGAGTAGACAACAGTATAATTTTTCAGCAGTACAGGCTTCCTGTTTGCTCAGGACAACTTAAACAAAATGCCCTCCACACATAACAAACTGCTATTTCTTTTCAGGATTTACCAGCATCCGAAATGTAGATCTATGAAAATGAAAGAGCGTGCTAGAGTCTAGCTTACAGTGACTTTATGAGGCACTTAAAAGCTGCAGTCAGCAGCTAGGATTGGAGTGCTCTTCATGAAGGATTTGGAGCAGTGAGAGAAAAGACTTTCTATAGATTTTTTTCTCTTCCACATTCTCCAAATTCCGCCCTGTTAGGTAGATCCTGCTCAGCTAACTAGAAGAGTTATGACTGCTTATTTCAAAGTGAATTTTGACTGAAAACAGAGAGCTAAAAGGGACAGTGAGTGCTACGTAAAACTGTATTTGTGAAGTCACCATCTCAGCAATCCTTGTAGTTAATAATGAGAATCATGAAGGGCCATTTCAGAGCCCTCTTCCCCATAATGGATTTATTGGTGCCTTATGAATGTCTTGTTCCACATGTTTTAATTAAGCAGATCCCTCATAGGTCTCTCTCAGCTTGACATTCCAGGACTAATCTTTGACACTGTAATAAAATTGGTCAGTGCTCTTTCCTGAGGCTGGGTATAATTGCATTGTACTTATAATGCCTGCTTGTATTTTATCTAGATGAGATTTTTGCAATGAAGAAGGAAAACAAAAGCTGTTGCTAACAACATGAGTCTCACCAAGCTGGCCTCTTCTTATCTTTGTAATATTTCAAAAATTTAATATTAAAAGAAAAAAAACCTCTTGATTTACTCCTTTGGTGAAATCTTTTATTTTTAAGAATAAATTTCCCAACATGTTTTTCATCAGCTCCCCTTTTGGGAGTTTAGTATCCTTAGAGGAAAACTGTCAAAAATGCCTAATAAGGCACCCACTGCAACTCATTTCATAATGCAGAGTCTTCAGAAAGTTTGAATGCTATGCAAATCTTACCTGCGTGTGAAGTCTAAAAAACATATATGAAGAGATTAATCGCTAAAAAAAACCCCAACGAGACAAAAGGTAATTTTGGGGACAGAAAACATGAGAGTCAAAAGAGACTAATTTCATATTGAATACTGCAGTATTCAAGAAGGGCGGTCTCATGGTGTAATGGAGAGCACTCCAGACTCTGAATCCCAAGGACCTGAGTTCAAGTCTCAGTGGGGACCGTCCCCTGGCAGTTCAATGCCTCCCTGCCATCCCATCCCGTCAGATCTTGGATGCTCAGCAGGGTCAGCCCCAGTTAGTACCGGGTGCTGTGACAGTCCCGAGGACTTCACTGTCACTGTCCAAGCTCGCTCGGCTGTGGCAGATGGACCTTAGAAGTTAAACGGTGGGGCCAGTTCTGCGCACGCTGTGCCTCACCTAAAAAATCCACTGCGCAGGCTGGAAGGGCACACCCACGTGGGGAGAGCCCTTCCCAAATCTTCGTTCGCAAAGTCTGGCCATACATACTGTACAGAATCAGCACTTCACCAGAGGATACCATGACAAAGGAACCACCAGTCCTTTGCTATGTGCACTAGGCATTATGAAGTTTAGGAATTCAAAATGTTACTAACAAGGTCAAAATACATACCAAAATCCTTATTTTTCTGCTTTTCATGGGTACTTACACAGTATAATTTTCAGCTTTTCTCTGCAACAAGAACTTGTCTTAGAGAATCATACTACTCCAGACATAAAAGACATTTAAGAAAATATATATGTGAAACTTTAAAAGGCTGTCTTACAGGCATTGCTTAAATTTTTCTGGCCATGCTCTTTTTGAAGCAGTCTTCCTGACAAGAAAGTACTTTATTGAATGAAACAGGAAAGAAAACTAATGTTCAGCGCTTCAAATATGTTTTCATCCTTTCAGAGTATAACATTACCCAATAAAATAATTTTGGTCATCTCCAAAAAACTTTTCTCCCATGCTTCATTGCCATCACTTCTGATAAAAAGTTCTGATAAACATTAGGGATTGATTCCAGTTAGCTGGTAGAGATTTAAATACAGGTTTTCAAATTTCTATTCCAATGTAATTTTAAAATTTTATTTTGTCTCAGTTCTATTAAATATCTAAAAACAAATAAACAAGATACTGGTTTCCTTTACACTCATGCACAATGTTTAAGAGCCTTAATTCAGCTGAGGGGTAGTTAGACATAACCTCCACTAATAGTAATTGCTTTTTTATACACTCAAAACATATTCCAGAAAAGGAAGGAACCCCCAAAACTCAGACAAAAAAGCTACAATATGCAATACCAAATCTGTTTGTCTGATGGGTTAATACTTTTATGGAGTTTTGCCATGCCCTCATTTTGGAGCTGGATTTCATCCAAATGGCAGTTTTTCCTTCAAAACACATTTCTTTAAAACTATGCTTCTAAAAACCAAGATCAACCTGATAACCTTTGAGTGCTCAAATTTGCAATTCTACTTCTTTCACTTAGTCAGGCAAGGGGATAAAATGTTTTAAGGATGTTCTCGCAGGAAGCATTTAATTGATACTCTGGTACTTTGGTAGTCTGGTCACCTCTCAGGTCCTTTTATTTGCCATTGTAGAGGCAGAAAGGAGGTTGAAGGATTTCAAATATAATTAAGCTCCTACTTAGTCAAAGGGATCTTTCAGTTCTTGTGCTACCATAATGAAACCCAAATTCATTTTAGAAAGCTGTCAGTGACACAACTGTGTTAGGAAGCATTTCCTGGATTCTGGCAATTTTAATGATACAAGTTTTCAGTTTTTGGAAATATGGATTTAAAGATTATTTGCAGTAGGACAGTAGGTACTTTCATCTCCTTAGAATTATAAAAACAACTAAATAAACAAAATGAAGATACATTCCTAGGCAATTGAAATTATTGAGATCCGTTGCAACTACTGTGAAAATCTCACCAAAATTAAGTACTGTGAGTACTCAAACAAATTAGTTAATAGAGCAGTAGTAGACTTTTGCCACCTTCCCTGATGAAATGTTTTGCCACCCAAACAATTAATGGAAGAGCCATTGATTTAGAGAAGTTGAAAAAAACCTTATCAGATATGAAGAGTTCTTCCTTTAGTCAACTGACAATCAAGAAGAATTTAAGCTTTTTCATCTTTCTGTTTGAAATAGATTCCTTTAGGGTTTTTTTTTCACTTTTCAATTTTCTTAAATATTATAACAAAGGGATTCATAGAAAAAAAAAAGTATGAACAATATTTAAACTACACAGCTTAAAAAAAGAATATTTAAAAACTATTCCATGGAAATCCAAGTCTCTCCAGATCTAATTGGTAGAAAGGTGGAAAATAAATTACAAATTAAAGAAGGATGAGGCACTGATGAAATTGTCCATATACACTCTTTCATAGTTAGCTGTTAATTTGTCTGGAAGTTCAGTAGGAGCAGGTACTAGGACAGAAGAATGGCACTAGGATGGGAATTGACACATTTAGGAGCATATCTGGGTTAAGTGTATACCCTCTGAGACAAAGAAAGCTTTGATTACTGAGTCTGTATGAATCTCACGCAGAGAGAAATCAGATCCTTAATGCAAGTAGGAGCAGCCTACAGGCTGATCTAATTAATATCTGAAGAAGGCATTTTTAGCAATTAGGGGTTGTCAGGGAATAAGAAATATGAGATTTCTGGCCATATCCCTTCTGTGAGTGGCCTGATGACTTGGGTAAGAGTGACACAACTTGATCACTTCAGTGACTGCATTCAGCTGAAGATTCTTCTAAAGCAGATGTCAACTTCTTCCTCATAATTCTGTTCTCAAGTACCTCATTAAAGGAAACACTAATTTTGTGGTGGAAAAAGAAGTTCCACGTGCATTGTTAAAATGATTGCACTAGGCAGCCTTAGCTCTAATAATACAGTCCACAAGATATTCAGTTAAGGCACTAACTCTTCCAAACTCAGAATGATTAAAATCAGTTTCTGTAGATTCTTGTTCCATAACTGCCTGCCTGCATCCCCATGACTAACCACACAAACAGTACAGCAGTACATTATATCCAGCAGTACATTATATACAGCAGAAACAGAACAGGTAAGCTAGCAATACCATGTGGTAATAGAAGAAATAACAGAGAAAGCAACAAGATGTCTAAATTTGTAAAAATTTAAGTGACAAGTAATGATAGGTTAATACAATAATTTCTGAGATTTCTAATGGTGAACACATAGAAAAGGCAAAGTCAGATGGGCTCCAGTTCCACAAAAGCTTTCTTTAATCTGTCCTTATCCTGCAAAGCCTTTACACACACACTGAACTCAAAGCACATGCTTGAATTCCGTTGTGCCAACTGAGTACTTGGCTGAAGAGCAATGGACTGATGAATCAGGCTCAAGGTTTTTCTATTTAGTCCTTTATAAACGTCTAACAAAAAAAGGACAGCCTACAAACAGTGTACATAAAAGGGAATGCACTTGGAAATGGCACTTCAAGGAGGAATCAGAATATCTCCCAATACAAGACAAGCTTTAGTCACATAACAGAGAACATAAAACACACCTCCTCTGCATGTGACGTGCAAGTTTACAGAGTACTGAGGCCACCTCGAAAGCAAAAGAAATTAAAGAATTGAAGAGAAGTATGTTAAGAAACAGAATAATCTTTCTCCTTTTCATCCTTCTCTTCATTATTTGGATGTATATTGAGACGCAATTCAGGACACTCATAAATTACAAAGATAACTACACTTTATGCCAGTTCATATATCACTGGCTATTCCTAAAGCATCCTACCACAGGAGGCTAGCACGAGCTTTTTTTCCTTTAAACGACTGTCTTTGATGCAAATGTATTCTGTCTCTGCCTCCCAGAAAATGTATGGCTCCCATTGCTGGAGTACTCTCTTCCAGTATTACCATACCCTTTCACATTAGTCTAGCCAATTTATTTCAGTGATTAATAAGGTGCAGCTATTTATTAGCAGTAGAATTTTTTGCAAAACTATCCATTTAATAAACAGTAAGTTAAGCAGCTTATACCCTCACTACAACATCAATATGCTAGACTTACGGCTGTGGAGGGCTGTAGTAACTTAAAACAATTAATGAGAAAACCTACCCTTATTTCAACAGGTGAAGGATGATAGGAAATTAAAATAAATGCAAACAAACAAGCAACAAAAAAGGACAGCTTGATATGAACTATTGGCTAGTTTGTTTTCTCAAATAAAATATCTAATATACCAAATCACTTTTAACCTAATTAAAATCTGACATTATTTTATTAGGCAATGTCATTATTACAATAGCATACAGAAGAAAATGAAATACAATATAATTATGTAGCAAATAGTCTCATATACTAAGCCAGAACAGAAAGCTAATGCTTGAAATGTTGAGTGCAAAGATAATGGCTGGTGATGCCTGTAAATGGACACAGCACAAACAGGCTGCTACATACAATTCACTGATCTGTTTCTCTCTTCTCAGATATGCACATTACATCTAACACTGGCTGGACCCTGCTAAACGAGTTACTGTTGTATATGCTTGAAGAGGAACATTTTTAATAAAACAATATTAATTATATTGCAAAAGAACATTTAGGTTATAAAAATCTCTCCAACACAGCATAAACATCTTGGCTGCTAGAAGTATGTTTGTAAGCACACTTTTATTTGAAGAAATTTCAGTGTCCTAAATTTACCCTTCCCATGGCAAGAAGGGATTAGGAAGAAAGCCAAGGGAAGAACAGGAAAGCCCAGAAGAAGCACAGCTAAGCAAGTTGGCACCTGTTGCTGCAAAGATTCCTGATGTGATTTGAAATCTCCAAATGGTTGTTGAAGATTTTATTTCGTGTAAAATGAAGTGCATCTCTTAGAAACACTCAGCTAAGGGTAGTCAAGACAGGAAACATGCTCCTACACAAGCACTGCTTTAGCATGCACAGAATGCATCAACTGTTGTGTAAAATGACTTTTGTGTCACTAACAACAGGAAACAAAAGCTGACAAAACGGGCAAGACAGTCACACAGCACTTTACACGTCTATAGATTTCTGTCATGTTCCACCAAAGACTAAATGTTCTCAAACTAGTTTTTCAATACCTCCTTCCTTTGAAAAGTTCTCATTTTTCTTCTAACACAACACAGCAGTTCTAGGAGAACTAACTCAAAAACCACTCCAGGGAGCAACTCCAGTCATAGAACTGCCAGCTGTGAAGGCATCAGTTCCAAGATCCACCACACTTACAGTTATTCCACAAAGACCAGTCACTAAAAATCAACAGCCATCAACTAGGAGAAAGCCTCACAGCTGGCAAAAGAAGAGGAAGTCATGACGTGAAGACACAGAGACACCCTAAAGAAAAGCACGGGTCATTACAGTATCCAGCAGTCTGCAAGACACTGCATACTCTGTGAGAGAGAATACCAATGCAAACTGTTACAAGCTAATTTTTATGTGAAATGTGTTGCTTCTGAGCAGATAAAACCTTGTATGGGTACTTCCAGTATGAAGTACTGAACACAGAAAACCATGTACCACAGCAGCCCAGTGGCTGCACCCCAGACAGAGTGGCTGGAGTATTAGTGGCTACTGCAGGGGCATTTCACTTAGGCCAAAAACCCAAGAGTATTACATGAATTCTTGCAGAAAGAAGTAGTCTCCCTATGCTTGAAATCTGACAAGAAAAATGTACCTGGATTCACCGTCACAGGTGACAATTTACCTGGTCAATCATGACCAGCAGGTAGCTCCAGACTACCTCCCACCTCAGAGGCACATGTGCTGAGTCAGCAGCCACTACCTTCAGCGTCTGCTTTTCAGACCAGCTTACTTCAGAGAACAACAGAAACGGGACCTGAGGAGAAATTCCTGTTAGTTAGAACTGCCACACCACTGCATGGGCAAAACTATGTCCAATTTCAACCCTGCTGATAAATGGAGACAATTTTTAAACCGGTCCAGAGGCATCTAAATTGAAGTAGTTTGAGCTAGTAATAAGCAGATTTCAGCAAAGCTGCTTAATGATATCTGCAAACAAGAGTAAGTACATTTGCATTTCAGGTGCCATTTGCTTAATTCCAAGACCATGACTAATATTCTTCTGAGTATTCTGGTAAGAAAATAGCAGTGTATTTTTCGTCTGCTTTATCAAACGCATCACATCAGAGTAGGAAGCAAGAAACCTTCTCCTTCTGTTTGGCTCTGGTTCAAGTACACTCAGCTATTACATTCTGGTTTAGGCACCAAGTTGTCTAGAAGCCATTGACTGAGTGGAAGGAGAGAGGCGGAGACATGGGAAAATACTCAGATGATTGAGACTGGAGAGTCTGATTTCTGGGAAGAGAATAACATCAGACCTATAGAGTTTTGTTAGATGCTGATGAGCTGGCAATAAAACAGCTATCTGCTGTTCATATCAAGCAGAGAATGATAAGGTGTGATATACAGGGTTTAATTAGGAGTAACAGGAATGATATTTAAACACAGAAAATATTTGATCTCAACAGGGGAACTCTGGAGTGAAAGTTGTATGAGACTTTAGACAGCCTCTTGAGAGATACGGTGCATGCCCTACAGTCTGTGGCTTTTAAAACTATCCCAATAGATCCTTGAAACATACACTGTAGGTTCAACATGATGCCTAAAAGTGTGATTTAATGTAATTTTAGAAGGTTTTAGAATCATATAGACTCTGTTCAGTTACCCTGATTTTTAACCCTCAATATTAAAGCCTCTTTCTCACAAACTGTAAGCTTAGTCAAGGCCAAGCTATATTCCAGCAGCCACCTGCAAGATAACAGAAGAAAAACACCGAGGAGGCCCGAGAAGGCCATCGGCCCCCCCATGACGAAGGGGGTAGATTGGCAGGACTTTTGGGTGGGCATTTGGGAGAAATGAGAGCTTATGATTGGATGTCCATGGGGGCTATAAAAACCCTGAGACTTCCTGACCTAGGGGTCAGACCCCCTTGGGTTTGATCGTGGAAGCTTCTTCTAATAAAACCCTATATCTTTCTCCATTGACTTGTCTGCAGTGTGTCTCTGTTCACAGGGGTACGCAATCACAGGCATCAAACACTATCTTCAATGAGGTGAAATAGAGAGTCCAGATGTATTTCTGGATGAGACTTTCAATGGTATAAAAGAGTATGTAGTAGAGTTTTATCAGCAGAGGCTCATCTTCCACTCCTCAGTTGGGTATTTGTTTTTTTCCTCTTACATATTTCATAAATAAGTTTCTTAAACATCCTATTCCCCATTGCTCTTTCTGCCTGCATTATTACCTTTCTTTTGTCCCTTCTCTCACAAACCATCCATTTGCATCTACTGAATTCTGACTTCTCGGACTTCCCCTGTGTTAGATCATGGAGTTGTGATGTCCAAGAGCAGACTGCTCAGTGTAGATTCCAGCGTAAACACAGAGCAAAAGAAAGGAGTAAACCATGCAGCTGCATTTCAGGCACTGGGCTCAGATCTCTCCCTTGTGTTAAACAGATGCCAAAGGCTGAAACACGAAAAATATGGAAGAATTGCCAAGTTTCCCTTTTACCTGTGAGGAAGATGACTATAACATAGCACCCTCTACACCAGTGAAGTGCATTGAAGACACAGGGTGACTGGAAGCAGTGTTTGTGTTGTTAGAAAGATGCCCCTCCACTAGAAAAGGGAGCTGATAAAGCCTTTTGGCACAAGTACCTTCTCAGATGTTCTTCACCTGTTCGAAGCGGTGCTGGTGGGCAACATTTTTGGACTGGGCTAAATTAATAGCTACTTAACTGATGCAAGAAGGCTGAAAACAGGCACTGAAAATACTTCTCAACAATTATCTGCACAATGGCTTTTCAGCTCAAAAATTTCCATTTTCAAATCCCAGAGAGACAAAAGATCATTCTGTCTTCTCAATCCATTGCTTATTGACACAGGTTATCAGTTATCCCAACTCAATTTCAGTTCTTCTAATACCTGCATTTCACTACAGATGCCCAGAGGCAAAAGGTACTTAGGAATTAGAGGTGCGAATCCTTTTCCAGAGGCACTGAAAGAGATTTAACAAAATCCATTGGGTAAATATTTAGCTGCAGGCTTGGTTTTAAGAAAGCCTATAGAAGTGTGGTTTTACAACACAAATGAGTAGAAAAAGGGACTTCAAAGGTCAGAGAGGCTTTTTTCCCCCTCCAGCTGCTTACTATTTTATTTTAAAAATTTTATTTAGCGTTTTGCCTCTCAATCCTATTTGTAGAGCAGCTAGAGAGCACAAACACCTTTGTCTGCAACAGACTTACATGCTGTAGAGTGTTGAAATACTTGGCAAAGGCCTTTTGGTAGTGTTCCTTGCCTACACATTATTCTGCAGTTGAGAAGCACAGAAAGGACTTCCACTGGCAGTGTCCAGCATGAGATTTGTTTTTATCAAGTGCCAGTCATTCCTCACTATATCAGCAACAGGCTATTTAAGACTGTACCTTCTAATGCACAACACCACTGAGATTTGGGTGAAGCAGAAAAACAGTACAGGGTAGTCTTTCTGGAGGTGGCATTTGCAGTCAGTCCTACCAGATGGGCTTCCCAGAGCAGAGGCCACAAATGCTCGGTGAGAAGCCAGGGTGGAGCAGATCCTACTCCATCCAGCAGCATCCCTGGAAGTCTTTCAAACACTGTTTCTGATAGAGTCAATCAGCCTGCAGAGGTTTAAACACAGCAGTCGTGTAGCTATAAATAACCTACAGCATTAATAAGGTCAAAATAATGAGTGTGAAAAAACCCCATAACAGGATCCCTTAAAATTTTATTTTCATTCAAGAACTTGCATTTGGAAGCGAATCAAGATGCACTTTTTATAATCATCTTAGCTATGTAAGAAAAATACTCGGGGTTCAGACACAAATACCTAAACCTCAGCAGATCTGCTGAAATTGTACAGATGGAAATAGTGAGGAGGAGATTAAAAATAATTTAAAAGCTTGTGAGTTTTTCAAGATTATGTATTTATAAAACTATTAAAATTCATACACATAGAAATTACAAACTAATGCACTTAAAAAGGAAAGAGTTGGAGAATCAACATTTTAAGCCCCTGGAAGTTGCTGGTTCTGTCAGGAGTATTTCATTATAGCAGCTGAATTTTTCAACATTGCCAAAACCTCAGACACTGGAACAGTTTTAGGTGAGCTACTCTGAAAAGGAAGACTATTAAGCACCAAATCCATATGTGAATGCTTTCTGTTCACCTCTGAAATTTCAACAGAAAAACTAGGTACAAACTTTTTTTAAAAAATCAACACCTTATCAGACTTGAATAGTGTATTTTCTAGGATCCAAATGACAATCACATATTCTTTGTCCTGACTGTTCAGTCCTTGACATGGCAAAGGATTACAAAAACAACATATACAGTACTCTCTCAAATGTTCCCATTCTCCTCATGCACACCAAACAAACAGAAATCACATCTGCACACATTTTGTTACATCAGGATAAAAACACGTCTGTTTTATATTTATTTCTCTAGTATTGCAAACACAGACTGCAAAACAGGTAACTCCTGAATGTGTAGGGGGTACAAAACCTTTTAAAATTAAGATTTTTGAACTTGCCATAGGCAACAGCTACTCAGAATAATATTTTCTTCTATATCTCTACGCATGAAAAAGATTTCTACACACATTTTCTGTCCTTCCAAGCAAGATACAGCATCTGGACCATCTTTGTTCAGGTACAAAGGCGTTTTACTTGTTCTTCAAGTCATGTATCTTATGGCAACAAATACAAACTTCAGTATATCACGCATCAATTCATGCTGATATTCATTGAGATTTGGAAAGAAAGGGACCTTAGTGTATACCTTTCATCCTTTTACAGAGTGACTTTAAAAAAGGAAAATGTCTTTTTTTTCCAGTTTTTTTTTCCCCCCAGTAAATGGTTCTCTTGTATTCTAAGCAGGTAACTGTGTGGGAAAGTAAATGATTGTTATTTAAAAGAATGGGTTTAGATTTCTTCTGAGTCTGGGCCAAAGTTTTGCCTGAATGACAAAGACCAGACAGAGAGCTTTGCATTTCAGGACTCCTGGTCAGAGTTACCATTAAGTCCTGGAGATTGTGACAAATTTCTCTTGTCAGGAATAAATACTGTAAATTTTGTTTTGAAAACATGGCATCCTGCTACAACTCCTGCTTCTCCTTTGAGGTTGTCCACTGTAAAATGTAACAGTACTTGTTCCATTCCTTGCAGGCCCCCAGGTAAACTCTCTCAGCATCAGCACCTGGGACAAGACAGACGTGACCCTGCTCCTCTGATTTTTGCCACAGAGAAAGGGCAAAATTAACATGTCTCCATAGAAACAAACACTTCTAAAAGTCAGAAGCCGTTTGCTCTGAGTATTGCTATTGCTTAGCTTGCTGTAGACTTACTCCCTTGAGTGGATATCCAACACAAGTTGCTATAACAATAAACCTTCACAAATGCAGCCTGTACAGCGTCTTACGGAAAATGTCTTGTGCTGAACTCAAAAGCCTCAGTAAACACGTCTAAAGTCCCTCCTCTTAACAGTAGGCATTGAAGCCTGCTGAAATCTACCTGGAGTTTCTTGCTGCAGCCCTGTCAAGTGAAATACCCTCTCGTTTGTGAACAAAAGGCACTGGCTGACATACCCAGCCATGCTTGGCCTGCACCAGTTGATGCTTCTCTGCTGCTGGCAGGGCATACTTCCTACAGGTCATGAACTTTTAAGTGGCTCTGGTCCAGCAGAGTACATTTAGAGAAAAAAGGAGGTAGTAGAAAGGGTACATATGTCCATGTGGGGAAAAACATCTTCTCTATAAATACAGAGTTTAATTTCAGTTCCACTTAAATCAATGGAAAGGCTTTCAATGACTTCAATGACAATGAAGTCAATTTTGCCAGCATTTGACCTGTGTTTAATTTTAGCCGTAACGACGTGTGTTTTCAAAAGTGACCTGTGATTTAGAGTAACTCTATTTCTGGATATATTGTAAGATGCCCATTAGATGTCCACTTGCACAAATGAATAGTTCTCATTCTGTCCCAAAAATCAAGCTGGGCAATGAAAATAAATACCCTTTGAAAACAGAGCCTAGTCTGTATGTTTGTCTGTTTTGTAGTGTTGAAGTGTTAAAATTAGAATGCTGCAAGGTTAAATTGTAATGTGAACAGATTCACAATCAAGGGAGAGCCAAGACAACAGAACAGCAACATCAGAAATAACAACAGATAAGAGAGGAATGACAGCAATGTGCGGATCAACAGTCACTCCTGCTCTTTAATCACCCTAAGTTTCTCAATGAAAAAGGAGGCATTTACTACAAACTACACAATCTTGTTCATCCTTACACGGCAGATGTGAAGCAGTCACTGATGGGAGATTGTATGTATCATTTTATCAGCTCATTTTTTCCACATCTTTATCCACTTGAGATAATTTTGGATTAAAAACTATATGCTGTTTTTACAAAGATAGGAAATTACCCTAATGACCTTGATGTAATCATTTCAGTTACTGATTTCCAATGAAAGTAATCTATCCCTTAGCTGTCCAGAATTCTGATACAAAAAGTGTTATTAGCAAACAGTGAATACAGACAAAAAGAGGATCAAAAGCACAGAGTGCATTGGACATTCCCAGAAGAGAAGTTTAAAATATTGTCTATTTTTATGAACTAAATCAAAGGAGGGAGAGGGAAGTTATTTGTAAAATGTGGGCATAGCCACCTAAAACTATTCTTCCTGGCTTGCAGGGGTTTTCAAATACCAAGTTTTCATCTGACACAAAGGAAATTTAAAGGGACAGGACTTTAATTAGCAGTAGCTCACTTGGTCCTGCCCTTTGCAAAGAGATGCACTCACAGCCCTGGTGTTACTTGCCTAAAAGATCAGCTTCAGAAATGGAATGGGGTTTCGGATTTTTACTAGGCCCTTCCAACAGGTACAATATAAATGCCCTGACTTGACAGTTAACATCAGAAACATCATTATAAAGACATGTTCTCTCATGTAGTAACACTCAAAATACACCACAGAGAGTAGTTATTGCTGTTAGAAATTAAAATTTACATATAAAACTTTGGGATTATGGACAAGGGTAGGATATTTCAGGTAAATAGAAAATTTAATACTATTTTTAAAAAACTGATAATCATTGCAATGGTGTCCTTATGCTATTTACAACTTTGTATTATCCTGGGTTTTGGTCGGAAGTTAAAATACAGTTATATGAGCTTAATAAAAGGGTGCAAAAGCACTTTCTGCTCCTTGGCTCACTATTTTCAGATCCATAGCTGTTCTGTACATTGTCAAGTCATGCCCCAAAACAAAGAAAATTTTCTGAACTAATTGCACTGGTGGACTGCTGAATAAACTTCTTATTTCCTAGGCTTTAGAAAGACAAATGGGAACAGAATAGCCTGATTACATTTTGAACTGACTTCCTGGAAGGATTTCCTTGAACTTCACTCAAAACTTAAAGGTGTTCTGCTATTCAAAATGTATTTCTGAACTTCAAGATCTATTTCTGCACCTCCCTGATACATTCTTTACCTTACAAGAAAAAAAAAAAGACTCCTACAATTTCAGCAGTTTTAAATCACATCTCTCTCTCCATGCAGCTCAGTTAAATCTGCTTAGATGAGACCCTTGTTTAATTGAGAGAGAGGAGAGAGCAGGCTGGAAAAAAAGGCCTGCAAAGAACATGCTTCACTGTTAGCCATGCACATCCATCTATGTCAAGTTACAATCTCTCCTTGAGCTCTTGAGCTTTTGACTTAGAACTCTTATTTCGGTTGCAAAACATAGTGATTTAGTGTATATTAATCATAACTCAGGCGTTTAAAGAAAATAGAGGAGAATAATCTTTTATTCCCAACAGCAGGAACTGTTATACTTACCCAAGCCTGCAACCACCCAGAGCCAGTGCAAGTCTAAGCTGGTGATGCTCCAACTCATGGGAATCTCTCTCACTGCCTTCCCCAGCCTGGTACGCTTCATGGTTTGAAAGCACACAGTTTTCTTTTGCAGCCAGCTCTGTTTGCTTTAAAACCATCAGAAGGTCCCTTGTGCCAGAGTAATTACGCTTAGGCTCTTAAAAATCAAAACCTGACCCAAAATGAATAATTATTTCATTCTGCTTTTAGTCTTTTAGGTTATTTATGTGATTTACGGATTTTTATATTACCAACTCAGAGAAAAAAAAAACCCTACTAATGCATAGCTTAAAATACACTCCTCCTTTAGCTTCTAATCATGGTTCAGGATTATTCCATTTTCCTGCATTTAATATATCACTGTAATAAATTCACTCTGAAAAGGAGACTCAGCATTGAGCTGCAGCAACAACATGAAAAAGGCAGCATGGCAGGAGCTGGTTTCCTAACATCACACATGGTGCAGCTCTAAGAAGAGGTTTCTTCTTTCAGAAGCAGGTAGTGCCCTGTCTCTGTGCTCACAAGCCCCCATTATCACCTTCTGCCATTCACCCACAGATTTTTCTTTCCAAAGATCGCTGTTCAGTGTTCAAGGCACAGAAACCACACTCGCTTTCCTGTTACACATTATCTTGGCAGTTAGGGAAGTGATTTCCAAGTCTCCAGTACAAAAGCATGTAAGGGCACTTCAGAAATAAATATTATGCATTTTTAGGGTCTACCTCACCTCTACCTCTTTTGGTAGAGGTATGCCTTCCTACCTTAGGAAGGCTGCCCTACAGACAAGAGCCCAGACCCGCTGCCATAGCCCCCCCAGCACCTCCAAAGGCCACCTTCCAGATCAGAATGAAAGGCTAATGATTCTGGCAGCTCAAAATTCATTTGGTGCCCCAGTGGGGCACCTGGAGAAGCTGTGACCCCCAGGTAGCCCAGTGGTGCACACAAGGTGACCACGTGAACTAGAGGCAGGTGGATCAAGGCATCTGTTTTGCTCACAGTCTCTTTTGAGAACAGCTTCTCTTTGGGAGTGACAAGGGTTTCCTTATTGGAAAGGTCTGCCAGAGGGAAAGCTCCTCAGTTCCATTGCTTTTCACCTAACAGACACCAAGTAAGTGCTGGGCTCTGGCAATTTGTAATTTCAGTCAGATGTGTAGGGCACCAAATAGGTTGTTTTATCAGGCACAAGGCAACAATATGAAAGAAGGTGGGTGAGGGTCAATTAGTATCTCTGAATAACATCAACAATTGGTCCTATGCAAAGTATAAATGTAATTGCAGCTACAATTCTGATAATAATCAACATTCACTGAGACTCAACAAGTAACTGGTGCTTCATGAACACAGGAAAAATTAGCCACCAAATATGAGACAAACAAAAGACATGGGAACAATTCAAGGCAATGAAAAAAGTAAAGGTAATTAGTGATGAGAAAAAGAGATTCATCAAATAAATGTTAACACATAGGTTTGAAGGAAGAGCATCTGGCCTATAGGAAATGCGAATCTGCTCCAAGGAATAGCACAACAGAGGGAAATAAGTGCACAACATGGGGAGGGGGAATAGGACAGATGGAAGAGAAGGGAGTGGCAACGCAGACAAGGGAAGGCAGTAAGAATAAGAAAGAGGAGAACGTAAATACAAGGAACAGACAGCCTGAAAGCTATGGATTACCTATCAGTGCCCTTCTTATTAAAGTGTTGGAAGTATTGGCTGACAAGAAATGATGAAAATCAAACTAACTCCTTTGCTTAGAGGCCAAAGGACCAGGCTTTTTTTCTCAAGCACCACAAAACAGTACATTTAAGCTGCTCAGAACTGATGCAGTCAGTTATAGGGTAGGATAATACTCTTTGAAAATTGCTACAGCCACACTTCTAGCAAAACAAGAGGCATATCCTGATCTTTGTCTCTACCTCACTGCCCAAGGCAACTGTCTCCTCTCCTGCAGTACTGCTAAGATGTATGAACTCACACATGGAGATAAAAGCTTGCCACAATCTGGTGGGCTTGGTATGACACTGTATGATACTGTCCCAGCACATCCATGTATATAAATGAGGTAGATGCTACAAGGGGAAAATCACCTAGTAAAATCTGAAGAGAAGTTTGAATGCCATAAAGCCAATAAGGTCTAACTGGATACTTGCTAAAGATTAATAATTACCATCGTTTCAAGACCTCAGTGTTTAAGTGTATTCCCTAAAGCCTGATGATGGAAATCCTCTCAGAAAACTAATGTAGGGGATGAAGTAGATTATATTAGATATTGGCGGGAAAGATCTATTTCTGTTGCTATTTAGGGCCATGATATTTGAGTAGGAAATTGCACAATATCATTTTTATTAAGCTTAGATGTTTCTAAAAATAAATTTCTTTAAAATAAACCAATTGAAGTGCATTTTTCCTGTTTAAACATATTCCAAAAAACATCTGTTATTCCTTATTTTGGAACATACTGCAGCACTTGCTTTGTCTGAAAATGTATTTGCATTCATACAGATGTAGTCTGATTAATTTAATTTTGGTGTTAATATTGCTGTTGAATTTGCCCTCTGGACTGGAATACAGTTTGACCATGCTGTTAAATTAGGAACCCTAGGAAAGCCAACTAACTGAAATCTGGTTTCTTCCAGGAAAGCTGGAATGACTCCCAGTTTCCCTTTTCTGCCACCTGCAGACCCTTTCCTCTCTCCAACAGGGAAAGGAAAAAGCAGACAGATTTCTGTAACAACTCTTCCTCATGAGGATCTTGCTCATCAGTTGCGAAGAGTCTACAAAGAAGACAAGAGAATCATATACTCCGTGATCTTCTGTCAGGCAGAAGACCCTAACAGCGTTTCCTGCCCCGAGCATTTGTACAACGTAAGCTCTTTCTCTTGACACCTTCGAAGACTTCAGTGTGCTCATAAATCCTAATGAATCATAAAATAAACTGATAGGAAACCATAAAACATTTGGCCTTTAGCTACAGAACATTCCTTGTTTTGGAAATAAAGTCTTACAGACTATTGGTTTTAAGGGGTATTAGTGGGTATTTAACTTTTGAGCACAAGCACACATTCACTTTAGTGTCTGTGGAAATAGATGCACAACTTTTTTTGTCTTAGTTCTGTAAATATCCAATTAAGCTAATAAACATTTAAACTCAAACAAATTAACTGTGCCAGTGCAATATTTCCATTTCAACTACCCTTTTAATTTAAATGTTCATCTGCATACTTTCAATATAATTTAACATTGGTAAAAATCCAAGAAATCTTCAATACAATGAAAGATAGCCTGACTGGAATGAGAATAAATCCTTAGGTGAGATGTCAGCAGTGATTTTCCAAGCAAATTGACAATAAAGAAGGCTAATGCCTTTATGAAGCCTAAAGCTTATGAAAAAAGAAAAAAAAAATGCAAAAAGCAATCCTTTTTTTTGCTTTGTTCTGCTAACTTCAGCAGAATTAACAGTCAAGATGTTCCAAGTTTTCCAGTATTAGCATTCCTCAGTGCACCCTCAGCTTCACTGTAATTTTCAAAGGGTGCTTGAAAGTCTAGTCTGCCTCTTTCCACTCTGAGAAGCACTCCATACAAAAATACCTCTAACTAAAGGCAGCTAGCAGGCTTTTAGTCCCCACCTCATGACATAAATGTGTGAGAAGCAGCATTTTTAATTCCAGTTACTAGGTAGGTGGGTGGCAGAGCGCCTCTCAGCCCTGCAAATCCAGCTGCTTTTAGTCCAGTGCTTGGCTGCAGCTCTCAATGAGGTTGGGACAGTCAGCCTCAGAGGCAGCCAGAAGTACTTAAGCATCACAGAAGAACAGGATAGTTTGACATCATTCACAGACTACTTGTCCAGCAAATGGAAGGGGAGACTTGCAGTTGGTGCTTGTTGTACTCTCCTTGACCCAATGAGAAAGCCCTTCTTAGGTCACTTACCTTTAACAAAAGAGCTCATGACATTTCATCTTTTCTTCAGTCATTTTTCTTTCTGGAAATCATGAAAACCAAAGTAATTCAATGTATGTATGTTTGTATGGCCAGGCTTCACGAACTAAGATTTGGGAAGGGCTCTACCGACATGGGTGTGTCCTTTGAGCCTGCGCAGTGGATTTTTTAGGTGAGGCACAGCGTGTGCAGAACTGGCCCCAACCTTTACTCCTGAGGTTCATCTTCCACGGCCGAGAGAGCTTGGACGGTGACAGTGAAGTCCTCGGGACTAGAACCTACAGTCCCTGCTATTCTCAGGAGGCCCTGAGCTTCTGGTTAAAGAAGCTGATTTTCTTTTTCTTTCACAGGAAGTTAACTCTACACTGAAACTAATCATCTGAACATATTCCCAAATGCATCTGTAAGTTTTAAGGTCTCTGCACTATATGTCCACCTTGCCCACTTCAAAGAGCTTTTCTTTTGGCTGTACCTCTACTGCTCCATCAGAAAAGGAGAATCTCTTCTCAGGGTGCCACAGCACTTGGCTTTTTTTCTTTTAGAGCCTGTACTACTGGAAACAGGAGGCTGAACAGACTCTTTTGCTCTGCAAAACAACAAAGAAGTTTGCCACGGTTCACAGCTGCAGAAAAGAACATGCAACAAGACAGAAGGCAGGGGATTTCTAGCATCTCATCACTGCTCTGTAGCACAGACTCGTGATCTGTGAGCACTTGCAACTTGGCAATATTGAAGGCAAGTTCCTCAGAGGAAGAATTATACAAAGTGTGACCACAGGCAAATGTAGCCAAGTGGCAGCTTCACGTCTCTCCTTGAGGCATTAATATAGAGCCTCCCTTTCTTGGTCAGTGGCCACATCAGTCCTGGACCAGAGCTTCATGTTCCACAGGTTGCTGCATGTGTTTTTGACCTGTTTCAGCACGTTCTTAAAGATTTAATGAATATTGAAGCTTGTCCTACAGACATCTGAGATAAACATCCTGATGCCACAAGCTCTTGTGCCCTATGAAGAACTGAATCAGCTTCTCCTGGGATGATTTCATAGCAAGCTTTCTTCCAAAAAGAAGAGTCTTCTTTCATTTTCCACATTGAATGCTTTAAGTAGCTGGACCATTTGGAAATAACTGTTCCTGAGAGCAGTTCCTGCATGTGAAGAAAACACACTGGACTGCTGCCAACGTGCACTCTTGATGTGAGATGTGGCCCTGGAGGGAGATGTTATGTCCTCCCTTTGGAAATGCTTTTGCCCATTTTGAGCCAGATGAACATTTGGATGTGGAGCCCAAGCCCTTAGAGGTAGCATCTGCTACTGTAATCATTCTTGTACATATTTATCCCTAGAAAAATATCTCAGCCATCTGATGGCTGAGTGAGGGACTGGCCTGCTCCTACTGGTGCACATATTCCTACACCAATTAGTCACTGCAAGTTGTTCCATGTTGGAATTTTGCCTGCATTACTATTTGCATACAAGGAACACACACATCATATCACATAGCCTTACAATTTTTTGTCTGTTTTGATTCCTACTAATCAAGATTTCAGATTTCATTCCTCTCAAAGGCTGACATACAGTCATGTCAGTTCAAAAAATTATTTTTTTTTCTTTCCAGTGGAGTCAGTTTGGCATTTCTGCTGTTTTCCACAAATCCAAACCTAGTACAAAGATTACCCCATCAATAAATTGTGTGATTTTAATCTGTAAGAGTGTGCAGATCAGATCTGTCTTGCAAATTTGTTGTCATTATTAATGAGTTACAGTTTTAATGTTGAATAAAATCTGAATTGCAAAATCGTGCAGTGAAACTATTCTGATGGCACAGCACTGCTTTTTAGAAGTCTTCCATGACTTTCTCAGCTGGTTCATGTACAAAAGGCACCCTTATATTGCAAAGAATTATTGTTTGTTTTACTGCACCTTTCATAGGTTTCAATTGGCAGCAGGTATTATTACATTGTGCCATCTACAGACATGTAAGACACCATCCTTTGTTTTGAAGGTTTTATAAAAGATTCAATGGGATTAATGAGACAGTAGAAAGTAAGTGAAATCCAAGGGGGAAGGTTCACATGTAGTCACAGATCCTACAAATGAACAAAACGTGATACTTCAAAATACACTATTCTTCACCAAATCATGACCAAGATTATCATCTTTGAGAACATCTGTAGAGTCTGATCCCAGAAAAAAATGCAATGGAATACTACTTGGTGAAGGAAACTATTCCTTCTCTTAACCAAGCTTCACCAAGAACATGGTTTCCAATACTCATATTTCCATAATCTCTTACCTTTTTGCTAGTCAAGCAAAGATGATTAGCTAGACACTCTTTTCAGTATTATTTTGCTTAACAATGAAGCCCCTAAGACTCTCACTTCCTTTTCTCCCTTCCTTGTGATAAACTATCACAGATGTGATTCCAAAGACAAATAGAGAAGGAAACACTTAGTTGAGGGTGCTCTGTTTTCTTTTATCTAAGTTCCTTAATTTTTTAATTCCCTGGACAAATTCAGCCCTAAAGCATCTCTGTGACAGCCAGTAAGATAGTGGGCTAATCATACTATGCTATGAATCACTTGTATCCCCAGTGCCTTATGGTTTGGGCCAAAGTGGATGTGCTGTATTAGTGAAAAAAGCTCTAGGCTGTTTAAATTAGGTTCCTCATTCACCCAATCAAACCAGGACTCTAAATCTAGATAGATTAAGCTTCTTTGATTGCTTAAATAATTTGATCTGGTCTTCCTTCCTCTGCTTGAAGTGGTGGAATCAGAGCTAAATCACTGTCCTACTTTGCTTGCATTTTCCCTTGTACAGCTAATCTTCCCGTTCAAAGATTTCCACCCTTTCTGAATCCTCATTTTCAAAAATCACAACTCAACCTCTCGCAAACCTGTCTCATTCTGGGATTATTAATGGGCTGCATGTTTCCATGTTTCTCTGTTTCACAAATTCTTTCCTGTAAGCTGATGCACAAAGTGGCTGCCTCTTCAACTTTGCTAAGTTCACCGCATTACTGCCAGGGGAGCCTTACTTAAATCTGAGCTCTGACCACACAGTTCCTACAGTGCTGAATAAGGCACACTTGCTCTCTGCCTGTGGGAAAGTTGCCTACCACTCAGGTAGTTAGATCCTAACTCAGGCTGTCACTTTTTGCCACTAAAAGGGGTGCCTGAGGGGAAGGCCTGACCTTCACATCAGCCCTCAGTTTCCACAGGAATGCTTCCAATCTGCCTACAGCGGCAATGAGTGCTCTGAACGCTGGACCACCAGGGATATAAAAGTATCTGAAGAAGCAGAAAGCTCAGTTGAAATCTTTTCTTACAGCAGTGGAGAAAGACTCTATATTTCAACACTCTTGCCATGCCCTGTGTTAAAGTACTGGGTCAGGCCACTTTCTCCTCTTATTTCGTATCTGTATACCATGAAATACCTTGGAGCATTTCCGATGGACTGGCTTTGCACACACATCCATACCATTTGTCTTGTGCTTTCTGAGAGAAACCAGGGAGTGTCTTTAGCCTCACCACTGTTCCTAAATTGTCATGAAAAGTGCTTAGATTTCTGCCTCTTATTCTTGTTATTTCTGTAAGCAGAATCATCTGTGGAGTGGAAGTTTGAGGCTTTAACTACCTCTTATACTACTAGGAGAGAAAAGTAACTATTTGGTGAAATAAACAGAGGCCAGTGGTAAGGAAGAAATATGTTCTAAGCTGCAGATAATAGAAAGCATTCAAAATGTTGGAAACACCTCATGTGAAGCAGGGAAACTACTAAACCATTTAACTTGAATTTCAGGCAGGCTCTCCACCTTCTCCACTACCATTTTGGTCCCTCAGTTTTTCCCTTTCTAAAGCACTGCTGTCTTCCTCCATCTAATGGATCCTACTTAAAAGCCTGACACATTTAACCTAGTGACATGTGAAAGGAAAAATAAAGGTGCATAGAGAACATGGGAGAGTAAGTAGTTTTTTGAGTTAGATGTGAGTCCAAATAAACATGTAAGTTCAATGCTGACATTAATTATTTCTATTTACCTGTATGTGGATGAATGGTTAACAGGGTAAAAAAGACAATAACCTTTCATGTCTTTATAGGTTCACTGAAGTTTGGTTAACTGCATTAACAACACTGCTAGACTTAGGAAGGCAGCATAACATCTGAGGGAGTAAATGACATGAAAATTCATTTCCAAGAAGACACAGGCAGCCTGATGCAGCAGATTGAGAGGGAGAGAGGAAGAAATGTTAATAAATGCTAAAGAGCACATTGTTAAAAAGTACTGATAATAAAAATCACTAAGTAGATAATGCCCTGGATTCTGACTGACAACAGAGATATTCTGAACCACTGTGCAGATAATAACAAAACCAACACTTGTTCAACATTTTGAAGTGAAGCTGAAACAACCACAAAACAACTACATACACATATTGCACTGATTTGAGGGGAAGCACCTCCTAATCTGTAAGACTGGTCTCCCAGCAGTAAAAGTCTCTCTAACAGTTTAAACCATTGTCAATGTATTCACATTTTCAGGTTAGTAAACCAACTTTAAAAAAAGCCACTTGGAAATACTGAGGGAAAACTCGCTGGGAAGTTGTGCTGCCCCACTGAGGAGGGTAAGATCTCAGGTTAATTGCTGCGGCTGTACCTTACCTGGTTCTGCAGTTTAGCACCGCCATACGCCCCTACTTTCCGCTGTGCACAACATGTGCTGTGAACTGGAGCATTTGACCTTCTCCAGCTCTCCAGCAGAAACTCCAGTGCAACCTTTACCTTCAGAAAAGAGCTGTGTTCCTTTTCCCCCTCATGCTCTGCGCAGAGCAATCTAATACACCTCATCATGTGGTGTGTTGCTATAGCAGCAATGAATCCAGCTGCTGCAACACAAAAGACTGACAAAAAGTTGGGTTTTTTCCCCGTCCACCCACCCGGTAAAAGTCAGGGTTGTTTTCTTGTGCAGCAAATCTAACCTAGATATACTCATGCCACCCGTGTTAACTACATTATGGCAAAGTCTAAAACAAATACACAGTTAAACTACAGGTTTTGCTTTGGGGGACAACTTTATTTATTTTTAAGAAAACAAAGGAGTCAACAGTTACCCCTTAAACAGCTGATCATTGTTTTTTGTGCTCTTGACATTCACTGGTTTCAAAACTTAGGTCCCTATCTCCATAGGATTTGCAATCACACAATCATGCTCAGCAGTCAGAAAAGTAACAGCTGCAGAGCCAGTACAGGGGACAAACACCGGATTTACACCTGCAAAACCAAACCAGCCATGCTCTTTCACCCTTGTGGTGTGGAAATAAAACTTTTACAAAGTTGTTTGATTGTAAAACAGAACTGCATTTATCTGGAAAATGCTAAATAATCATTATTAACACTGCCCTACTAGATAAAGCATGAGGACTAATCAAGCAAAACTCCTGTACTGCTGAGGCATCTTGGTAATACCAAAGTTTGCCCTGGGAAGTGTACTAAAATACATGAACCATTACTTCTGAAGTATCAGTCTTGCAACTGCATCTTTGACAACAAATTCTTCCTGCAAAGCATGGCCATCTTCTTCCTCCAGCAGTTTCTCCACAGAAGAGGACAGAAAGTGCAATATGTAACCAAGCCTTTCACCTGTAGGAAGCTTCTTCAAGAGTAGGGACTAAAGCGGCAGCAACCTGATACCTACCATACAAACTGTGCCAGGCTTTTCTGAACTGGTCCTAGTAAGGTTTTCCCAGGAACCTGCCTTCCTCAAAACATGCGAGGCATTTGAGTTGGAGTAACTGCTTCTCATTTCAGAATATGTTCAAGGTGTTAAAGATATTATTGCTCCAGAATGCAGTCCTGCAACTGCATCATCAAACAGTGAACTTTCCTATTCAGCTCTCCATTTATCTCAATATAAGGGAAGATGTAGAAAAAACAGCTACTGGTATCACAGACCTCAACCCACCCTGTTAGAGAGTCCAAAATAAAAATAAACATAAAACCCTAATTACTAATTCATTCTCTCTTACTGTTTTACAAGTAGAGTCAAACTCCATCCAAATGAATTCATAGTATTTTTACCCTATTTTCATACAGGATCTGCCAAAGCTGTTTGTGGAATCTTCATCTTACTGCATCTGTCAGCAAAAGCTGGCTTTGGAGTTCACAGATCTCCAGTTTTGTAGATGTTCAAAGCTGCTGCAGCTGTTCTAAGAGACTTCTAAAGATGGAAAACAGCAGTGCAGGCTCTTGGAAGAGTCACCTTACTTTGTGTTGAAATAGGTACTTATTTATTCACTTCTGCCTGGCATTCTGAATACAGGGAAAAAACACACGGTGCAAGAGGATTCTTCTCAGAGCAATTTCTACAATTACTCAATGCCTATTCTGTTAATTGTTAATACACAGTGAATTTTCTTCCCCAAATACTATCAGGAGAAAAGATAGGCCATAAAGTACATCCTCAAATTGTGTAATGTGACTGAGTTTCAGTTGCTGCACAGTTGCCTGCAAACTCTGTGGTACTTTACACACAAACCATTCAAAAAAACCCCAAAAGCTGGAAGGTAAGCAAACCTCCCATGCACGTCTGTTAATATTACTGTCTGTCTTGTATACTGTCAGTGACTTCATTTTAATTGTGCACAGAGTAAACAAGTAAAAATGAAAACCTATTGAAGGAGTCTAATGGACTATTAAACAACATCACCTGTTGTAAAAGAAATGAACACAGGCTGCTGAAGAGCAATATCCCTCAGTCTGAACCAACAAATGATTCAGGTCAGGCAGCTGAAGCTGCAGGCTGAAGCCCCAGCAGAACCACCCCCCACTTTCTGACCGGAGGGCTTTCCCACTCAATAGCACTTGCAGTCATACAGCACCTGCTCACCGTTTACAGAAGGGCTGACAACACATAGATTTACAGAACCATAAATTTCAATAATTCATATCTGGTTCGATGTCCCAAGGCCAAAAGCAGCCTCCTGTGTCACTCATGACTTCATGCTTTCACAGTCGTTTCTCCTGCTGTGTTCCCCCTGAAACCCAGTTCTCCTTCACTCCTATAGATCTGTAGCAAAATTCAGGGGACCTGCAGAAAAATCCAGACAGTTTTAGAAACTGTGCTTGTCAGTAATGGGGGACAGCCCTGAACTCTTCAGGTTTTGGTTTTTTTTTTTTTTAACACAGGTAGGCACCTGGAATCTGCTGCTAAGGAAGGTGGAAACCAGCTTCCAGGTGGCAGTTACTTTTGTATGGAAAGGGTCGAGCATGGCTTGAAGCATCATTGTGTGCTTACTGTTCTGGAACAGAGTCAGTTAATACACTACCTGGGAAACACAAGAGGAGAATGAGCCAATGTCAAATGCACTCAAGGGAAGGTTACTCTGCCTTTCTTTAAACACCTGTTGGCCAGGGGCTGTCTGACACAGATGGCACAAAGTACATTTGCACTTGCAAGACAAATGGCCATTTTCCCATCAAAAGACTTTCTCATCAGAAATGCTACTTCTCTTCCTACTGCTGTAGGATAACAGATCCTTTCACACAATACTCAAGCCATGCAAAATAAAGGTCTGGTTCCTATGAGCACTGACTCCCTCTGGAGGAACTCAAGTCTGCAGCAGCTGCAAAGACTTAACTCTCCTCTTAAAACACAGTGTGAGCACAAGGAATGAAGTAGCAGCACTGCTCCGGCTCTTCCAAAGCCAAGCAGGAACTGGCACAGGAATCACATCTTGCCACCCCCACTTGCCTGACAGACAGTGTAGCTTTCTTCACTGTGCCTCCACAGCCTCCCTGCCCAGCACTGGGCAGCTGCTTGGGTTGATGGATGGAAAAGACCTCACTAGTGTGGCACAAATGGCTGAAGGTTGGGCTGCAGACCCCAGGAGATTGCAAGAAATTAAAAGCAAACACATGTGTCTGGGTCTGTTTGCTGTCAGATTTCTGAGCCACAGCTGGATCAGAGTTTTAGGCTTTCCTTTATGTAGAGGCCAGGACTCGCTCTTTTTTTAATGTCATTTAATTGCTTTCACAAGGAGCCAGGACTATTAAGTCCCATTGATCAAGCTCCATCCTGGCTGAGCCAGCCTCTGTGTCTCAGCAGAGCTGCTGGGTATGGCACAGGGTCACACAGCTGGCTCCTGAGGGGGGTCAACAAAATGCTATGCCAGCTCCGGCTCTAAGCCTGCCATGCTGGACCCAATCAGGTCTTCATGCAGCCACTTGGACTTCACCACCAGAAGTTCCTCAGGGATCTAGATTCTACAAGTCCCAACAGCATGGATCCAGCATGGCTTTGTAGAGCCTGTGAGGCCCATGCAAGCCACTGCATGGGACCAGCAGAGACAGCCAGAGGGCAAGCCCACAGTGCACCAGTGCTAACAAGCCCATCTGTGCTCAAGGCGACTTGGATGCCCTTCTCAAATAATAATGCCTCAGGCTGGAGAAGTGGAAATACAACGTAGAATCATCTCTACAGCCGAGCCGCTTTACAGCACTGCAAATATTTTGTTCCAGCACTGCCAGCGAGGTGGCATGCAGAGACAGGAGAGCAGTCATGGTCTGGCACAGGGGAGACCTTGCACTGAGGTAGGCAGAGTTTGTGTTACAAAACTGCACCCTTACCTTGCAATAGCCAAAAAAAGGTTGTGACAGCTGAAATCATTACTGATCCTCCTCCCTATTCCCTCCTTCCTGAGGATCCAAGTATCTGGTAACTGGCACTGCATGCCACTGGAAGTCAAAAAAACAACTCAAGCCCTATGGTGCAAGAATGCAGTGTCCTGAAAAATTTAGATTCTTTTATGAGTGGGATTTCTTGCTCAGTGTGTGTCTCTGTGATTAAACTCTGAATGCAAAACAAAGCACTTTAACCAAAACAGGTCAGAACGAACAAAAACGCTTTGAAGAGGTGGCTGGGAAGACAGGTGTGTCACCCATGTATGCTCTCGCACCAAGCTAGATGAGGAACTATACCCTTGCAGAGACCAAGTACAGAGACCCTGCCTGCATAAAACTCCATGGAATGCCTGCAAGAAGCCTGCTGGCTTCTCAGATGGCTCCTATGGGCTTGCTGAGTGACTGGGAAAATCCAGATACATGGGCAGAAGAGAAAAAGAGAGTGGAAAGCAAGCAAGGAAGTTATACATAATTTCCAGCCTCTTTTCCATCATTTCTACCTCTTTCCCAAGATTAACACACTCGCTGCTCATAGCCTAGGAACTAGAAGGTTTGACCTGTGTTCTTCATGCTGCTAGAAGCATTCTTTCCAACACAGGACTGGTCTGTGCAATCCCCTTGTTAACTACTGGTGAGCCACTGAGAATTTTTGCTCGCTATTCTGAATTATTTAGTTCTCCTTCCTAAGGAGAACTCATCTGCCACCACAAAGTGTTTTCAAATACTTGCCATCCATGTCAAGACTATGTCAGGTCTGGCTTTGCATTTTCTCTCTTTCTCTCTTGTTGACATGTTCCTTGCCTTGTTCTGCTGCCCTTTCAGAGAACAGTTACTAATGGCACTGAGTACAAGGCCAGTGATGCCATATGAAGCAGCACTGCAACACTGGGGAGAACAAATGTTTGCAGTCTGGACTACAACTCTATAGCAGGGGGACAGCTCAGGCACTTCCAAAACAACGGAGCAAACGCACAAGGGGCCAGGGAGCAGTCTGATGAAATGGCCTTTTTCTAAAGGTTCTCAAAAGGACAAGTTTAAAAAAACATCTGCAAATAAATTAGCAATTAGGTTCCCTACCACTATGGTCACTTCCACACTCCTGCACGGACAGTTCTACTTGAAACACATTTCTTCATTTATATTTTAACACACTTCCACAGAGGCAAAAGTTCAAACTACCTCGAAAACCATCTGAGCTAAATCAGTCCAACCACTGTCCTCTTGCTGCTCCCCCAAAAGCAATGGGGCTGCTGCCAGTCCTGCCCAGCACTCTCCTGCTCTCTTACTCCACCCGTCAGTCCCTCAGTCCTGCCTCCCAAGCAACTTAGGTGTGAAGTGTGTGCATGTGCTGGGAGCACACATGTTGTGAAGGGCATGCAGTCATGATCTCATGTAGATGCCCTTTTTTCACATTGGACAGGCATTTTTAAAAGCGTGCAAGGTTTCTTTCAGCAGCTCAATGATAAATCACCTTTAAGACATAAACAGACATAGGCAATGGACTAGGTGAAGACAGCAGTCTGTCTGAATTTGCGTATATTCTATTTTAAGCATCTAACATGAATGACCTGTGAATCGCCTGCGTAGAGACACCTGCCTCTTTACAATGAAGTTACTGGGAATTGCTGCTCCTAATGCTGTCCCCTGAATTGCATCCAGGTTGGATGCTTAAAGCAGATGGTATCAGTACATTTCCTAAGGTTTTGCTCTAAGTAGAAAAACCCTCTTTTAAAATTAACAAAATCAGTTGCAGGAGTGCAGACCTAAAATCCAGGCAATCCAGGGGCTGGAGGGACCCTATGCAGAATCCCCTTATGCCAGAGTGGTCCAAATAGCTGCTGAGAGAATAGTGATGAGGGCTTCTGCCAAAACCTCTAGGTCACCTCTTCCATTTATTTGCTTTTACTTCAGCTAACCAGCATAAACTAAAGAAGGTCAACCCAATACAGAAAAACAAACCTCATGGGCAAAATGGAGGCCAGCCAAGGAGGAGGGTGGAAGTCATGAAATGGCACCCTGCCCTCTGAGTCAATGTTGGTGCCGGGGCGGATGGTGTGTGACAGTGGATGATCTCAGAACCAGGGCTGTTAGACAAGAAGCTGAACAATACTTCTGATCACCTGTGATTAGGGATCATGCAGTTTTCTCCAAAATATTCTGCCCAGCAGTACTGGTCAGATTACACTATCAGTAGATAATTCTGTTTGCTACCGTTTCCTCAGCAATTTCAGTCAGACACAGCAGCCTTCCTTGCTTTGTGACCCCAGATCCAGTTTCCTCTGATAGGAATGGATATTAAAGTTCCTGCAAATACAAAGCTTTATACAATCTCCCAGACTGTTTAATTCCTGTGACTATTAGGGATATATTTATATACTGTTGTTATCAAATTTTATGTAGTTTTGTTATGATTTGAGGGTTTTTTTTTGGCTACATTTGTCACAAAACATAGGAATTCTGCCTAATAAGAGATCTAAGAATTTCCCTTCCTCAGCTTAGCATAAACTATGAATGGTGATGTTTGCCTCTGTGGATATGTGGTAGGAATCCTGTTAGCATTTATGTATGCCTCCCAAGATACTTATTCCATGCTTTAATTAACCCTAGGATTTGAGTCTTTCATGAGAAAATTATCAAGTAGGGCCACTGTAGTGTGAATTAACCACTCAGCCAGAGGGAAACAAGGATATTTTATTTTCAAAATTACAAAGGATATGCCAACTACCTTTCAACTACGGTAGTTCACTGGCAGTTCTGGCACCATGATAAAACCAAAGTCTCTGAAGATAGCACCATGACACTAGTAGTTGAAAAGCTAAAATTGATATGCATGTCTGGTCTATTTTGTTGCACATAGTTTAAGGACATCAAGGGAAGCGTGCCATATATATCTGACAGAGTGCTTTTATAACCAGAACCTGGCATTTTTATAATCACAGCTTGGCACATACTACAAGGGAAGCTGATGTGCAGAGCTCATCCGTTATTCGAGATAATCATTAAGCTGCCACAAATTCCAGAACAGCTAAGTATCTCTATATGAGACCAATTCTGCAGTCTGGCAGGTAGAGTTGGACTGGGGCAAAGGGGCCACCAGCTAGGTGAAACCCCAGGACCACTGCTGATCTCTCCTTAATTCTCTTCCCACCAAATATGAGGTGGAGCAGCTCCATCGCCTCTCCCAGGCCCTGGTGACAGAAGAAGCAGCAGTGGCACCACCCTCCCTGGAGTCAGGACAAAGCAGGGAGGAGCACCCATCTCTGTGGGGCTCCTGCTGCTAACCAGGGCTGCAAGCTGATGGTGTGCTTAGGTAAGATTTAGGCTCTGTGGACCACCACTGAACAGATAATGCACAGTTCACCATCTGGAGCTTTCCATCTCAATCATAAGTGCCAGAAACCATATTTAAACAAAACAAAAAAAAAAACACACTTTTTTTCCCCACATGCTACTGGACCTGATTGCCTATCTGAGGCTGAACCTGGCTACAGGTCAGGGCTGTAGGCTTCCAGAAGACAGGGAAATAACCAGATAGGTGAAGTAAACACTGTCCAAACACCATGGCAACAAGAACAAATTCTTACCTATCTGCTTTTATACATGTCCTCCCAAGCTTTCTGCCATGTTACCCTGCTGCCAGGCAGCATGTGCATTCTGCTATGGGGCTGCAACAGCTCGCCTCCCTGAATGCTGTGAAAGTTATTTTGCCCTCAAGCAACAGAAATCTGCATGGGAGTTTGTTTGACAAGGCTTCTCACTATAAAGAACCACAGTATTTACAAGAACAGTTCTTAAAAAAACACAATGAACTTTTTTTTTTAAAATTAACTCTCCAACTTTCAAGTATGCTATTATTACTCAATATGTAAAATGACTTCAAATAAAACAATTCTATAAAAAATATTTTCTTTTGTGTGATTCATGGTTTAAATGACACTGTACTTCTGTTTGTGCAACTTTTTAACATAAAAGCAGAGGTGAGTGAAAGTAGTAATAGAGTAAAAGTAACACAGACGAGATTAAGGGAAATGCATTGTTAAACTATATTTAACTCTTACTTTAATATGTGATTACACTTCATGGCCCATTTACATTTTTGAAGTGAGGAAAGAAGTAAGATTTTTGCTGCAATTTTACATACCGCTTTATTATTTTACCCCCAAAAGCTTTTACTTACAGTGCTTTGCCAATAGCCATCTTTTGTCCTTTTTAGCAGCTTGCCCTAATAAGTAGGTTTGAAAGATGAGCAGGAAGCAGTAACGTGTCTGAGATACGATCTTCTCACTGCTCTTGCTGAGCGAACTGTTTCCCTGTATGTTTCTGCTAACACAGAGAGAAGAGCCTCAGCACTGTGGAGAGGATCCAAATCCACATTCAGTCATGAACTTACACAGATTGAACCTTGCCTTACATGGTCCACCACGTTACTGTTTGTGCTGGCTCAAGGCAGTCTCCACCTGCATGAACCAAGCACAGTAAGACTATGTGTACAATCCTAAATCTTCTGCCTTTAATCCATCATATTTGGTAGAGTACATCTCTACCAGCTTGTTGACTTCAAGCAGGCAAATCAGATGTAAACTCTCTCTTTAAAGGCCCTGCATCACATCTAACAAAGTCAGTATCTCTGAACAGACTCGCTGCCAGAGGTCACTGTGCTTCCGTGAAGGGGGAAGCCAAAGCCTGTGGTGTCAAACACAAGTGAAGCTCACAGGAGCTGCCAAAACGCGGCCAGCTCCTGTGCCCCTGATCTGCTCCATGAAAGAAACTCTGCTTTTGAATCCAGTGAGTCCAGCTAAGCACATTCCTAAGCCTTGAGAGGACTGGAAACCAATAAATCTTGCACTGACAGAGATGCAACTATTTTAAATAAAAATAACTCTTGATTTGCATTTATGGGCCTATTTGCATTTTTTTAATTCATGCACTGGGATGTAGTGGTTTCTCTCTCCCTAAATCTCTTTGAAAGCATGTTAATGTGTCTTCTTTTTAATTTAGCAAAACCAAAACTGGACAGATTCAGAAAATATATTACTACTCAGAAAGAAGTGATGTGAGCTAAATAGGGCACTATCAGCAACAATTACAATAATGTGTAAGTGTAAATGTGTCTATCTGATACTAGCATGAAAGGTAAGTATGAGGAACAGCACTGTGAGGATGTAAAAGCCTTTCTGGAGAAATCTTTAAGGAAAATGTGACTATAAACAGTGGGTAAACCACAATGTTGGTTTTTACATGACTTTTAACCAAAGTAAGCCTGACTTTTCTGTTGGGAGTATGCTGAAGTACATAGTTATATAGGGAACAAAAGGAAAGATGGAAGAAGACAGAAAGATACAGGTGATGTGAAATTGTCAGCTGTCATTGTGCAGTATATGAAACACTGTCCAGTGTTCAATTGAGGGCACTGCAATGGGACATCTCACAGACTTCATCTGGCCATACAAATAATTACTACACATGCCAATGCCCAAAGAGCAACAAGCGTAAGCTACGACCTCCTCCATAATATCCACACCTACTTTCCTTATTTACATGTGCAATGTTGTGCAGGAAATGGAAATGCATCCTGGCTGCAATTAGGCAGGTTGGATGCCTGCCATCAACTCTGATGATGACAGAGTTCCAGCTTCAGTTGCAACCAGTGTGTTGCCATCTTCAGACATAAAGTCTGAAACAGACTCCAGAATTACAGTAACAACCCTATTCCCAAATCTAAAATGGGCAAGTGCTTTCACATGTGTCTCTTCAACCCACATGTGGTGGGTTCACCTTGAAGACCCTTTCCTGTGTTCACCTTCTTTTTCCTTGTGCATGGCTCTGCAGGGGAGGGGAGCACCCAGTGTTTGACAGTTCATGAACTGCCACATATTATAGCAATAGCCAGGTCAATACTTTTCCCTGAAAAGGGCTGCCATCCATAGCACAAAAGATGAAACAGGGCAAAAATTGTAAAATAGGGAGAGGTTTGATTTGATTGCATATGAAAATCAGCAGACACATTTGGGAAGCCAGATCCCCCAGTGCCATGACACGTTTCACCTATAGCTATCCTAAAACTTACCACTATATGCTACTCTTCTTTCAGTGTCTGTCAGTTGTCTGATCAATGAGCTCTACAAAATCATGTCTCACTTCATGTGCACCCTCAAATTTCCCACTCTGTTTCTAGTAAAAAGTGCATGCCAGGGTGAATGCACTACCAGACCCCATTAGATTTCTCCCCTTCTGCCTCTGCTTCAAGAAATCATCTTTTATTTCATGTGTATCTTGCATATGCCAAGATAGGCTAGGACCCCAGTACTCACTTCCTCACACGTGAGAGACACTGAAAGCCCCTGACTGTGGAAGGGAGTCTGATGACACGCTGACCCATTCCTTTCCAGATCCAGCACTTTCTGAAGACAGAGGAGCTTCAAGTTCCCAGGCTAGCGCTGTGGAAGCCAGCACCTTGCCTCCTGTTTTCCTGGTACACAGATGTACAAGGCATAGTGGAATTTCTGCAGCGTACCCTCCCAGTGCTCATTCCTAATATTGCCTTTCTTCCAGGTGTAAATCAACTCTCTGCTACTATTCACCTGCAATGGAAGCTCTAAAATGCCCCTAAAAGACCTACATTTATCCTGAGCTTTGTGGAATCCATTTCTTGCTAGCCAGCTTCAAACAACTTAAAAGCAATGTCTGTCCTCATCCCACTGTGGAACTACAGCTCATTCTTCTCCCTAAAGCACCTCCTTTGGCAATTTTGAACAAAAACCCTGGATGTTTGTATAAGGGGGAGAGGACTTTCATGATACACAAGATTCCTGTGTATCCTGTGTATCTTTTGACCAGCAAGCAGAAAGGATGGAACCTTTCAGGTGACTAATAGTTGTTCATTTTCAAGGATGATTCTCCACATCAAGCACTGCAGTAGAAAACCCTCTATGACCAGAAGAGTTGAGTGTACTTCGGCCCAGAAAATGGAGGTGACTACCCTCTTAAGATTCAAGCACATAGAAATGACTGATGAATTACACTGTGGACTTCCAAATTAAGCACTTGCGTAAATACAGATAATTGACATTATCCTTATCTATCTTTACAGATAATATTAACATGTCTACAGATAAATGCTGGGGGAAGATGGCTAGGAATTTGTATAAGAAGCAATCAAGTTGAATACAGCTGTAGCTCATTAAACCAGTTTTAATTTAACTAGTACTGTGCCAGTCAGCACTTGGGTGCAATAATGCAAATAAAGTGTTTGCATGTCCTGTAAAACGGAGAGCTGGGTCTCCTCGGCATCCAAGGTCTCCTGGACATCTGGCCTGTCCAGCCAGGGCAGCAGCCACTACAGAAAGTGCGTCCCCATTGAAATGCCTGTAGATGTTAGAGCAACCACAGCTAACGTGAGTGTGACATTCAACTTTGGTAAATAGATACATAATGAAATGGATATGGACTCCTGCATTTAAAATGAAATCTTTCTGGGGTGGGGCAAGCAATGCCCAAAATGCAAACCACATAAAGCAGTGCATTTATCTCATCATACTGTAGGAGAAGGGACAAATAGAACGGGCACCAGGTTACTCTTACCCCATAGCTTAAGCAATGTGACTCTATATCCATCGTGACTGTCCACCAGTAGTATTGGTCCATCAGCCCTGTTGCTTGGCCTACAATGGTTTCTTACTATGACAAACTTTTCAGAGAAACTATAATCCAAAATTAGTTGTCAAAGGACAACCCTGTGAGCAGGGTCCACTTTCGCCTTGCAAATACCATAGCCAACCAATTATTTAACAATCAAAGCTAGCAATATTCAGGGAATACTGTAGATTTCTCTATTTTTACTTACTCCTTTGAACATTCTGTTCCCAAACTTGCCCCACCTGACACCAAAACTATTGTGTCTCTCCAGTTCAGCAGCAACAAGGTTGTCCTCCACATGAAAATTATTCTAATAGCAAAACACACCCAACACTTTGCTTAAATATGTGAAATGAAATGTGGCTCTGAAATTAAAGCCAATTATAGTTTAGTTTTTTTGCAAAATTTCAATTATAATGTTGCAATTTTGAGTATGACTGAAAACATCTTATTTTAAAAATGGTTCCAGCAAAGGATGAGAGGCAAGCTGCAAAGTCTTAAGGAACACAGTAAAAGCAACATCATTCATAAGTGGGCATATTACTTTTGGTTTACAGCAGGAAAATGGCTTTAGAAAAAAAATTTGCAAAAGGACACATTAAAAGTCACCTGTACTCACCAGCATTTGTAATACATACTTAAACCTAGTAGCTGAGTGTGGAGGGAACTTTCCAGTTTGGTGTCATTCTTTATCTGTGCTGGCCTAACAGGGGGATCCTGGGCTCACATTCTCCTGAGCTGGAGGAATGAGTGGGGAATGTACCCAGGACTTGCTTCCAGTACCCTGATTTTCACCAGACGCAAAGTAAGGACCAGTTTCTGAGAATATGCTAGGCACCTGGGTACCTTACCTTGTCTGCAGAGAGTAAACACCTCAAAGACTGCATCAGAAAGCCCATGTAACTAACTTTCCAAATGGGAAGCTCACCTTGGTGTTCTGTTGGGTCCATTTTTCTCACTTACCACAGCTGGCACAAAGGAGAATGAATCGACTGAGAGAAGGGCAATCAGGACTATTCTCTCCTTTGTGTAGTCTGCCCACTCCTGGCACTATTTGGAGCTCAGTACTGCAACATCTGTTTCCTTTGAGGGCATTTCAAAATATTTGTTCAGTTGCTGATTTATTTTCCTTTGAGGTCAGTTTAAACCTCCATTCTCTCTAGTAGTGATTAACTTCACTTTTGCTACAGCTAAATGCACTACTGGTACCTTAAATAAAAGATGCGGGCGGGGGTGTTGGATTTTTTTTTAAATGATACCGCTGAAAACAAATAGAAAGCAATCAAAGATAATTGAAATCAGCTTATCTGCTTAGACACTGCAGCAAGCATTGCTCACAAAGTTCAGAACTTGCACATGAAATACGAGAACATTTCTTACAATATAGTATGAAAAGCCAAGCTGGCTGGGATTTTTTCCAGTATTGAATCTTGGGTTACAAGGGACCTTAATATCACCTGCTTCCAAACCTCCTCCCATAGGCAGGGACATTTTTCACTAGATGAGGCTGTTTAAATCCCCATCCAACCTGGCCTTGAACACTTCCAGGGATGGGGAACTCACAGCTTCTATGGACAACCTGTTCCAGTGCCTCAACAGCCTCATAATAAAGAATTTTCTTCCTTTTATCCACCCTAATGTCAGTTTAAAGCCATTGCCCCTTATCCTTTCACTACTAGCCCGTATGAAAAGTCTCTCTCCAGCTTCCTTGTACACTCCCTTCACGTACGGAAAGGCTGCAATAAGGACAGCCTGGAGCATTCTCTACTCAAAGCTGGAGAGCCCCAACTACTTGGGCCTATCTTCATAGGAGAGGTGCTCCAGCCTTCTAATCGTCTTTGTGGCTCTCCTCCAGATTTGCTCCAGTGGGTCAATGTTCTTCCTGTGTTGAGACCCCCAGAACTGGATGCAATATTCCAGGTGGGGTCTCACAAGAGTNCACTCCCTTCACGTACGGAAAGGCTGCAATAAGGACAGCCTGGAGCATTCTCTACTCAAAGCTGGAGAGCCCCAACTACTTGGGCCTATCTTCATAGGAGAGGTGCTCCAGCCTTCTAATCGTCTTTGTGGCTCTCCTCCAGATTTGCTCCAGTGGGTCAATGTTCTTCCTGTGTTGAGACCCCCAGAACTGGATGCAATATTCCAGGTGGGGTCTCACAAGAGTAGAGTAAAACAGTAGAATCATCTCCCTCAACCTATGGGCCATGCTGCTTTTGATGCAGCTCAGGATACAACTGCAAGCGCACATGGCTGGTTTGTGTCCAGACTCTCATCTACCAGCACACCCCAGTCCTTCTCTTCAGGGTGGCTCTCAGTCCGTTCCCTGCCCAGGCTTCATTTCTGCTTGAGATTGCCCTGACCCAGGTGCACAACCTTGTACTGGGATTTTTTGAACTTCATGAGGTTTACACAGGCCCATCTCTCAAGCCTGTCAATGTTTCTCTGGATGGCATCCCTTCCCTCCAGTGTGTCGGCCACACCACACAGCTTGGTGTCATCAGCAAACTTGCTGAGCGTGCACTCAATCCCACTGTCCATCCTGCCAACAAAGATGTTGAGCAGGGCCAGTCCCAATACTGACCCTGAGTCCTACAAGTCACTGATCTCCACTTGGACATCAAGCCATTGACCACAACTCTGTAAGTGTGGCTGTCCATCCACCAAATAGACCCTTTTTTCCCTTTTTAAAAATGGGAGTTATGCTTCTCCTTTTCCAGTCAGTGGGAACTTCACCAGACCATCATAATCTCTCAAATATGATGAATGGTGATTTAGCCATATCATCTGTGAGTTCCCTCAGGACTCACAGATAGATCTCATCAGGTCACATGGAATTCTGCACCTTCAGGTTCCTTTGACAGTCTCAAATCTGATTCCTTTCTACAGCAGGTGGTTCTTAATTTTTCCAGTCTCTGTTTTTACCTTTTATGACTTAAGCTTGTTGTGCATCTTTGTTGCTGCCCTAAGGATCTTGAACCTCACCATTGCTTGATCCCTGCAGCCAGGGTTGGCCTTGCACTTCACATTCCCCACCAGATCCTATTTGTTGGTGAGAACAAGGTCTCTCACATCACCTCTCCTTGTTGGCTTCCCTGTCATGTGGAGAAGGAAGTTATCATCAATGCATTCTGGGAGCCTTCCGGATTGCTTATGTCCTTCTATGTTGTTCCTCCAACAGATAGCGTGGTGGTTGAAGTCTCCCATGAGGACCAGGGCTTTTGACATGAGGCTGCTCCTGACTGTCTGTAGAGGGTCTCATACCTCTTTCTGGTCAAGCAGCCTTTAGCAGACCCCTACTTTGGTATGACTTGTCCCTGCCCTCCCTTTAATCCTGACCCATAAGCTCTCAGTCAGCTCCTCATCTACCCCCAGAGCTCCATACACTCCAGCTGGTCATTGACATAGAGGGTGACATTGCCTCCTTGTCTCCCCAGCCTGTCCTTCCAAAACAGACTGTGTCCTTCCATTCCAACACTCCAGTCATAGGAGCCATCCCACCATGTCTCCATTATGCTGATAAAATCTTAGCCCTGGAGGTGTGTGCACATCTCTTGTTTATTCCCCATGGTACCTGTGCTTGCATAGAGGCATTTCAGTCACGGCCCAGTGCAGATGACTAACTGGCTGAGTGAAAGCAAAACTATGATTCTTCTCCAAAACTCAAAGGGCACTTGGCTGCAGGACCTCATGTACCAATGCACACCCAGAGACAAGTGGACCCAGGTTCTTATTCACAGAAGTTTAAACATGGTAATTTTACTGATTTTGTTGCTAGATGTTTCTGGACCAACACAACTGAGCCAACTGTCCGCTAACTTTCAAAGTATTTTCTAAAGATGAAGTAAGCCAGAATAAAAATGTCTGTGCTTATTAATCTGGACAATTAACTTTTTACAGAAACCCCCTTATAAATGTGGGATGAAGACTGAGAAACAAACAACTGGTACACTGTAAAATTTTGTACCATCAGGACAGCAGTGCTGAGACACACTGAATTATGCATAATGCTGAAGGTTAGGATTCGTACATCAGAGAAAAAAAATCTTTAGATGAAAGTCTCACATTTCTGTGCTAGTTTTAAGACCCAGGACAAGATGAAGGGAAAGCCTCTCACTTGTTTTTTTTCCCTGAAGCCCATCTGATCCTTCTGCTGTGTGTACACACAGTGTACAAACCACTCCCTCCACTCCTGAGCTGATGCTAGGATGTCATGACCATTGAAGCAGCTTGTGACTGACAGGCCACTCAGTAGCACAAGCCTGACCTGCAGCCGAGACTGTCACAAAAGCACATTGGTGTCAAATTCGCCTCAGCATACAACACACTGCTTATGCTGGCTTGACACTGTGCACAGGAGGTCACCCTGTCAGTGCTTTTTGAGTGGCTCTGAGCCTGCAGAGCAGGGATCAGTGCTTTGCCACCTTCTCCCTTGGTGCTAGGTACTCCCAAGCTAGCTCTGGAAGCCAAATGCCTGATGTGCTAAACTGTCAAACAGCAGCTGGGGAGAAGGTGGCCAACACCTGCATAAGGATGCTCTTTACCCATGTCCAACAGAGTCATTGATAGCCAGCTCCAAGACAGACCCGGTGCTGGCCAAGTCTTAGCCCACCACCAACACTGGCAGCACCAACAACAACTGCAGAGGGAGAAAGAATAAGTGAGAGAAACAACTCCAAGTTCAGTGAGGAAGGAGGCAGAGGAGGGGCTTCAGACATCAGGCTGAAGGGCCATGGTGGAGCAGATCCACCTGCAGGTGCCCCCTGCAGCCTGTGGAGGACCCCACACTGGAGCAGGTCGATGCTCTAAGGACAATGTGACTCCATGGCAAGTCCACACTGGAGCAGACTCCTGGCAGAACCTGTGGACACATGGAAAAAGGAGCCCACACTGAAGCAATATTGCTGGCAGGACTTGTGAACCCATGGGGAACCCATGCTGAAGTGGTTCATGAAGAACAGCAGCCGGTGGGAAGGACTCACATTGGAGTTCACAAAGAACTGTCTTCCATGTGAGGGACCCCTCACTGGAGAGTGTGAGAAGTCCTCTCCCCAAGGAGGAAGAATCAGCAGACATGTGATGAATTGACTGAAGTCCCTATTTCCTGCTCCCCCTGTCCTGATGAGGGGAGAAGGTAGAGAAAAATGGGAAGTTGAGCCTAGGAAAAGGGATGGATAGGGGGGTAGGTGTTTTGAAGATTTGGTTTTATTTCTCACTATCCTACTCTGATGTGATTGTTCCTAAATGTCTGTTTTTGCCTGTGACAGTAGCTGCTGAGTGATTTCTCTCTGTCCTTATCTCAACTCACGAGCCTTTTGTTCTGTTTTCTTATCCTGCCCAGCTGAGGAGGAGACTGATGAAGTGGCTTTGGTGGGCACCTGGAGTGCAGCTAGGATCAACATGGAGTGCTCCCTCCTATGGCCATGTTTACATGACAGCAACTTGCTCTGGTACCATCTGCCTGGGAAATGTTATGGATACAGATACATTCACAGTGAATTTTAAGGTCCAGCTTGGTTCAGTCAGGCCCAGGTAGTCCTGAGTGCAGCATATCAAACTCCACCAGTTCCTCTGTATTTTGCTGTGGACAAAAAATGGAGAGGAAAAGCACCACTTAGGACAGAGACTGGTAAGTCTGGGCATGAAGGCTGGGGACATTCACACCACCCTGTGACCATAATCTAATGCTACTAAATGTGGTAACCTCACTTCTGACTCAGGAAGTCATCAAGCTACAGTCACCTCTGTGCTGGGAAAATATTTTGAATGACCATAAACATATTTACCCGATCTCTGGTACCCTGATGAATACATGCACACACTTCAGGGCTGTTTGCAAGTTTGTACATCCGCAGCGTGCACAGCTGCAGATCTGGTGTAGAAGCTTCCTGGGAGCCAAATGGATGAAGGAGTTGATGCAGCTGTGAGGATGGTGGCATGAGGAGGAGGGCTGAGGAGTGTGTGCAGGAGAAGGGATCTGCCACTGACAGTGTAGTAACACGGTCCCACAGCCCCCAAAAGCTGTGCTGCCAGTGCAAGGCAGCTTTTCTCCCTGCTTATCAAATGGAGAATGTGACACCTGTCTTGGGACACTCCCTCGACTGTTATTAGCTGTCATACACCCCGAGCTGACGTTTCAGGCTGTGCTGCCTGACAAACATCCCCATGGACAGAAAAAAATAATCCTTTCTTTCCCCTCTGCCAAGTGACTTCTTGTTTTCTTTCTTTTAAAGAAAAAAAAAAGAAATTCTTGTTCTTCTGCTGAATAAGATACCTGGTATTCAGCAGCAACTTGTTAGGGCTTGGGTTAAGCTTATTAAGTTTCAGCATAGCTCAAAATACACAGGATGCTTCTTCAAAAGCTGAAGCTGCGCACAGTCTCTCTCAGAGAGTGCATCCAATGCTTTTACATAGTACTGTGTGTTTTCCAGGGAGGCTGCACCCATTGTGACTGCTAGGAGGCTCATCAGCTAAGGTATGAAATCAGGATTATTTTTAGAAAAATACAGGCTGGTGGAGGAGGCAGCATGCGATCAGAGATGCAAAAGCCTTTCTTGGCAATGCATCTTGACTCCACAGGGCTTAAAGGATATGGCTGTAACAAGATGTTTTCATGCACAAAAAAAGGAAAAAATCTGGCTCAGCCTACAGCCCTATTTTCCATGGTATCTTCCTCTTCTCCTTCTATGGTCCAATTTGATACTCTGCTCAGTGAGCAGGTAATGCATGGCTCCCTTGGTTTTAGAAGCAAACACTCCAGCAATATTCACTTTTAAATGGAATTTGCATTCTCTAGGCACTAGTTGGTGGAAATCCTAGCAGGACTGCCTTGGATAGTCTCAAATTAGCTTTCTCACATGGAACAATTTCTCATTTGTCCTTTGATAGAAAAATTTTCCTTACCTGTTATTAAAGGCTGCATGCTGGGACGGTCTCTGCTGTGTGATTCCACTTACACATACAGGAAAAAAATAGCAGAAGCTAATAAATCCATTAGCTAAAATCTTGCACTGCCAGTAAAAGCTCACGGTCCCCTGAAAAGTAATTCTGGAAGGCTTTCTTGCCATCCATCCAGAAGAAGCCAAGCCTGAAAGAAGCAGGCTTCTGCTGTACAGGGGATTGACATTCAGCTTCAAAATAGTGCATCAATACCTAGTCTCTGCTTTTAATATAAAGTTGAATGAATTATAATCTGTGTGGCTTGAGAACTAATTCAGGCACTAGAAAACTGAATTTTCTCACCATCAGGAAAAAAATGCATGTTTCCATTGCACAGACAACTGCGCTTTCAGGAGTATCTCAGGAGGCTAATTTGCACCAAATTTCTGTTGCAAGCTTGGTTTGGGCAAACATTTTAGACATGGCCCACCAAACAAGCCCTAAGTCTTCCCAAATCTCAACGCGTATGGTGGCCATGCTTAGAAAGATTTAGTCACTGCCTGTCCATCACAGCGTGGAGACAATTCAGATTTCCATTCCTAAATATGCCATTGGTTAAGCCAACAAAACCTCTCTTTTTTTCAGGCACGAATGCTCCTTTCAAAGCTAAGGTTGGACATCCCACCTAGATGACATGCAACAGGATCAAGAATTTCCAACACTTGCTCTTTGCAATTTGAGATGCTGTATCATTCTGATGTACTGAAGAATAACCCTCTGCCTTAAAAAGGGCCAACAGGTTTGAAAATCGATGCCACGGCAAGTTATTTCCACATTGAAAATCCCCCTTTTGGTCTTTTCCTGTTTGTTTGTTTGTTTGTTTATCTCAATGTTTCAAGTGCTAGCAAATAAGAAGAAAGGTGAAAAGAAAATGCAGCCCAAACAGAAACTTGAAGCTTAAAATTCCATACATATATATCTCTCTATATGTACACACACACACACACATATATATGGTAATACATTGATACATGGTAGCCAAACCCCATTTAATCAGCTCCTCTAAGCATCAGAAGCTGAAGTCAGAGTGCTCTACGCTGAAGGCTTTTTAAATGAATAAGTTCAAAGTGGACACACAACACAACTTTCATCCTCTACTATTCAAAATCAAGAGTAACATTTACTTCTACATGTAGAAGTGAAACTTCAGCCATATAAAATACTCATCTAACTTCAACAAATCCAAAGGATTGCACTTTAAGAAGGTTCCATGGGAAACATCTTGGTATAAATTATAGTGTTCTCCTTTCTGGCAACACCTGAAAATAGATCTCTGAGGAGGACTGAAAACTTAGGTGTCTCATGAAGATGTTGCCTCCAAACTTTTGTTAGCTACATCTTTCATTCTGGTCTTAACCTACAGTGTACTAGGCTTAATTTAATTGCATTTTCCAATCCCATATCTAAAATTAAAACAGCAGACCTAACCATATGTATGGGGTTTGTGCTTGGCATGGCAGTTGTTAAGGAAAGGCTGTCATGAATCTACTACATAGCCTCTGATATTACAAAATCTTTCCATGAAATGCTATTTAGGACACCAGTGATTCCTATATTAATTTAGTTTCATAAGGATAGCAAGAAGAAAAAAATCAGTAACAGCATTTTACTACCACTGATCTCCACAATCAAATCAGTAGCGAGTGCGATGTGAGTCCTATGTCTGATTTGTTCTGTTTCCTTTGCAAGCTGTGCCCTAGCAAACACACTAGACACACAGAGAGAATGTGAAGTTCGGTACACAAACATGGACAGTGGGAATACAAACTGCTCACGTAATTCCCCACTACTGGGGAATGCCTGAACTTCTCCAGTCATTCAGTAAAGTAGCCTAAACCTAGGGCAAGAAGATTGATGTTTTCAGCTGTTGACAATGCTTTTACCCCACTTGCTAAGCCAAGCCTCTATCATTTCTCCATATCAAATGTCTAGATGGAAAGTCTCAATCAGTACTTTAGATGGTAATTTTTTCCTGCCTGCATGAAGAAAGGCACACAACAGTACATAGTAAGAATAAAATCCAGAACTTACATTGCTTTTGGCCCTTATGTGTTTTTTATATTGTTTGTAAAGCTCTACTCACTTGTCCTTGCTTTGAGAAACTAAAATTCACATGGAACAGTGCAAGAAGTCAGTAAGTTGCCACTTTGCCATTAATTTCTGATTTTGTGAGGGTAGTTTTGATTTCCATCACTCCCGTATGTGGAAAGCCTCTCACTTTATCTGAAGAGTTGCATCCTCCCTGTCTGCTCCTTTGTTTTGCCCTTTGGCAGGCAAAACACCTTAAAATAATCTGAAGGACAGAAACACAATTGCTTTTACAAGCACAACACCTCATTATATGTTTGTTTTGAAAACAGTTTCCAGAGCCTAGAGTATGTCATCAAAAACCAAAGAAAGAGTGTTGATGTTGTTACAAGGTCAGCTCTTCAGAGACAGCAGGCAGCAATGCTGGCACTCTGACAGATTATCACCATGGCAAAGATGGCAGCTCACAGGCAGTGATTCAGCTGCTTTGACAATACCAAGGCTCCAGCGAAATGTGAAGATAAGTTACTCATATTGCTTCAAACACATACACACACACACACACACACACACACTTGCATGCACCGTAGCTCAGGAGTTTCTTAATGTCTTTTTTTTTTTTAATGATGTCACAGGGTTTAAGGAAAAATAGAAGCAATGTGCTTGAGGATGACAGACCACAGTGAAAGTTCTTTCTCCTCATACACATATGTTGTGTGCATATATACACACACCTACACACCCCCCCCCCCCCCCCCCTCCTTTTTACGGTATACTATTATAAACAAGCTTTTCCTTTAGCAGTTGAAACAGTGAAACCTGATTCTCAAAAGACTTCCTTCCTCTGTAGATAATTTCCAGCTTCCCTTGCCATTAGCATAAGGACTCCTGCACCTTCGTTTGTGGGCAGACAGGCTGCGACAGCCTTCCCAGGCAAGAGCCAACGTGCACAGGGGCTTGGCAGGGGCTAAACACATGTTCAGCTCCCACGGCCAACAACGTGTAACTGCTCAGACCTGCTCCTCTTTCGCTCTCTGGAGAACATATTTTGGCTTCTCCCCTGTGCTCAGCTGCCAACATTTTTATGGCAGTAATAGGAGTTGTGTAATTCTGGAAATCTCTTTTATACATACCTTGTCCTCTTGCTTGTACACAGTGAACACTTGCATCTGTAATGTTAACAATGCTACATCCCTGCACTCCACAGATCATCAGACAACTCTTCCCAATAGAGAGAGAAGCTTAAAGGCTGCACATAGATTGCAAGTCCTCTTAAAACTACAATTACTGGCAAGCTTTTGGGAGGTGCTCTGTAAAAACCCATGAATTTTGACTTGAGCTTTTTATTGGGATATTTTGTTTTAAAGTCACTGCTTTTGTTTAATTTTGTGGGTCTGCAAGGACAATTCAACATTTGAAGGAATGAAAAAACAGCTTGAGATAAACTACCTCCAGTAAAGCCCACAGACTTGTTAGGAGACAATGCCAGCACTATCTGCTCTGAAAGGCCTTTTTCCAGGCTGGAACAAGCTAATAACTTCACTTTGCTATACAAGGTGCTTTGTTCTTAGTTTTGATACTAAAAAAAAGCTTTTGTATCTATGTATGCCCTGCAGCCTTGTCCTCGCTCCATGTTAGGGCAAGAACAGGGTGTGTATCAGCTGCCTCCTCTGTCTCTGCCTTGGCCTGTGCCCAGCAGCTTGTAGCTGTGCCAGAGGAAAGGAAATCCAGTGCAGGGAGGTTCCACGCATCCTCATGAGGCCCCAGCTGGGACCAGGTGGGGAGGGAGGATTCAAGAATCGATTTACCATCCAAGATGTGCTCCTCCAGGGAAAATATTTCAGCTTTACTGTGTGAGCAGGTTTTTCCCCAGGAAAGGTACGAGGATGACTGCTCAACTGTGTAAGAGTGCACACTCATGTGCAAGGGCCAGGACCAGGACAGCCCTGCAACTGGCAGGGTGATGGGCAAGTCCACACCAGCCAAGCACATTAGGCACAGTGGGGGCTCTGCAGCTTCCTTGCCCAGAGGAGTTAACTCAAGGAAGGATTCTGTCTTTGAAGCAGAATCATGACTCAACTCATCAGCACCCAGGGGAATGTGGGTCCCCCCTGCTCTCTTTCCACTGTGGCCCTTAGACTCTGTAGTGGGTACACAGTGTAAAGCAGGAAAATGCAAACATCTGGCTGCTTATGAAACAGCAGCATTAATAGGGCTTTCCTAGCAGTCACTAATTCCAGGAAGTCTCCTCATTTTTCTAAGAAGGGCTGTTAAGAAGAGAACATTAAAAATACTTTAAAATCTTTTGAAATATAAGGATTTCTTTCTGGAAGTACCAGGGTCTTGGAATGCTTCAGAGCTCTCAGGAACAAATCACTGTCTAATGATGATAAGCATCTTTGTGATCTTACCCAACTGACATGAAAAGCTGAAAGTTTGCACAAAGTCCTCCTGCATCAACAGCTTTGCATGTTTCACTGCATATCTCCATCCTTCCCCCAATCGAAGGTCATGCAGCCCTGCATTTGCTGCCTTATTTCTTCTCTATCCTTTGACGGTTTTGGTGCTTGTGAACAGAACAGGCCGCAGACAAGCACATTATAGCTGAGTGCTGTGCCAGTCTGACTACTTTCTCCCCTTTCTCCTCGGGATGTCTCTCCAGCAGGACCTGGACCTCTATGGATCAGCCAGCTTGGGTTGCAAGAAATGTCTTGGTTTGCTCAGGCAGAAGCAGCACAGGAGGACAGGCAAAAAGCCAAGTCCACTTCAAAACTTGGTTGTTTTTTTGAAGGAGAGATTATCACTTTTTTCCCCCTTATCAAGGGAATACTAGTGGAAAATGGAAAGACAGAACTGTATTCCTGTGCCTGTGATCAGGTATGATTACAGAGAGAAAAGATAAATGTGCTTTCAGCGAGTGCAAGGGCCACTGTCAGAGCCACAGGAAAGGTGGAAGCATTCACTCACAAGGGGACTACATAAAAGGCAGGAGAGAAGAGTAAGCCAGGCAGTGTTTTCAAAATAAGAACGTATATATAGATGCAGGAGTCTAATTTTAATCACCCACGTATGAAATGTTTGGCCCAGCTCCCAATCTCCTCTGAGCGGGAGCAGTTGTTTAGGATTCCCTTTCCTGGCAGGTGTGCAGGCTGATGCCTCTCCTCTGCATCAGAGTCCAAATGAACACTCTCAATTCTTTTTAAGGGGGAAGGAGATGCAAAAAGGAGAAGCTTGCCGTGCAGCAGAGCGTTGGTTCCCCTCTGGCAGTGAAAACAGACATCAATCACGGCTCTAGGCTTGCTGGCGGGTGGATTTCCCTCCCACTGCCATTGCTGCTTCTCAAGCAGGTGGCCAGGTCTAGAGGAAGCCTTCTTTTCCGTCACCCACGTGCGTGCCACTCAGCACAGGGATGCCAGTAATGTTCTTTTATGAGGCTGGGAAGCAATCACTAACTCCTTAAGCTGGGGAAGAGCCTCTGAGAGACGTGACTTCTTCCTTGCTAGGGCTGCCATATGCTGCCTTTTACTTCAGAAAACTGTAAATGCACAAAAAAGGACGCTCCTTTTTTTTTTTTAAACCCAATACCTATTTATCCCAGTCATGCTGTTCAACATACAGTTTTGAGCAAGAAATTAGGCCTCTGTTATTATTCTTACAGGTCTTAGGCCTTAAAAACAGTCCATGCCTTAAGGAGTAGAAAAGATACCACAAATAACTAGAAATTACACTGCCCAGATGAAGAGCTTCTCCTTTTGTTACTGTTAGGCATCAGTTTGAAGATCAGCAGAAATGTGTTTGCTAAAAATTGATAATCACTGACTTCCTGTTCTATTCTTAATACATGCTTTGCAGATTGTCTTACCCATTCGAGGAAATGAAAGCTCTCATTTCATTGCTGCTGACACTGTTCTGCTGTCTCACAGGAAAGAAAAGCCAGGAAAATAAGAGCAGTCTCAAAAGGAAGTTAAGATGCATGTTTGTTGACCCAAGAGTACTGGACAAGAGGTACAAGTATTGACTAGCAACATCTTACAACCCCATTCATTACCCAGCTGCTGGAAAAGAAAGTGTCGTAAGTATCTCATTGATTTTCAGGAATATAAAGCACAAGCCACAGTACTGATGTTTAGAAATCTGGAAGAAGGGAGAAAGGTTTTTTTAAGCACTAATAATAAGTGAGTATCTCATCTCATCTCTGCTTAGAGATTTAAGGCCCAGTCACATCAATACTATTAAAATCATGGTTGAAAATATTCCTTTAGAAAAATTAGAACTGCATATAATTTAATGGGAGCCAAATCACAGCAAATGGCAACAAAAGCAACTCTGCAATAAAAATCTGAAAAAGCTTAGGAGTTTCTGACAGCAAAACACACCTGACTGTATCCTGTGAATCACAAATCACTGCCAGCAGTAGAAAGTATTTTAACACTCTACTGATTTTGGCGTTTGGACTCAGTTCTACTTAAAATTTTATAGGGGAAAAACAATTTCAGTAATTTCCCCTTGTGTCCTAGTTCAGCAGGTGGGACCAGTTGTCACTGTGTGGGGGTGATCAAAGCTGTGTATTCCACCCCCATCCATTCATTCCCAAGGTCAATGGCCCATTTGCAGCAGCTTCCCAGGGAGTCGTTAGCACCTCCACTCCCAGCCTGAGGAGGCGTAGGTGCTAATGGGCCATCAACAGTCCCAAAATAGCCCATGACTCACAGGGTTAATCACCCATTGTGTGAGTCCCCACCCCAGGGGAGGGACTGGATGCTCCCTGAAGGTACAAAAAGGGGTAGGTAAGAAGACCTGGGGAACCCTTTTGTTGGACCCAGAGGAGCAGCAGGACCTTGACAGGAGGAGACCACCACTCCGGACCAGACCACAGCCATCACCTGTACCAACAGGTTTTTTCACTTCTTTTTTTGCTTTGGACTTGGGGGAACCACACAGGTCTCACACAAGGGCTAACAGACCCCTTTGGGTTTGTACCCCAGGGCACTGGGTTACACAGCTGGGTTCTGGGAGTTGACAGCAATTCCCCTTCTCGTCAGGGTATTTACTGTATTATTATTATTAAATTGTGGCTCTGACTCATAATCTCTCTTGTGTTGAGTTCATTTCTCCTGCTGGTTTACCTCTAAACCAGCACACCTTGTAAAAATAAATTTTCAGAGGCAGGCAAGTCTTGGGTTAACCAGCTCCAGGACTTCAGGTTCTGCCTCAGTGAGAACATTTTCAGAGATGAGATATAAAAGAACATTAAAGAACTCTTCCCTTGCAAGCTAAAAATAAAACACGTGAATTCCTGCTTCCTTTCAAGATGCTAAAACAAGTCTTCAAACAGTTACCTGAAACAGTATTTCACTGTTTTGTGCTACAACTCATCCTTCCCGCCATTTATTTTCTGCCAGTCCTTGGCAATTTGTACAGAAAGTTCAAAAAATGACAGACATGGGTATTCGTCCTCTATGAAAAATATGATCCCTCTCAAGAAATAACTCTTGGTATTACTGGACACAGAAAGGACATCCAGCTCCCCATCTCAGGCACACACTTTGCCAGTGTCCCAGCATCTAAAACAGGCAAGGCTTCTCTCCCTCTACACCATGCCCTCTCTGCTCTCCCCACACATCCAGGGCAGGAGTTGCTGGGTGATCTAACACATCCCTTATCTAAAAAGGCAGGTGACAGGTCCCTCCAATATATTTTACAGTGTCTGGAGCTGGATATTGCCTTGTGCAATCAGCTCCTTAGCCTACACCAAGTACATCTTTCCCACGCAGTAAAATCTTATTTGTATGCAAAATGGTGGTCTAAGGTGTTTTCCAGTATGGCAATGTAGCTGAGCAAGGATTCTTTCTGCTGAAATACTGCAGGGGAGTCTCCTGATTGCTTGCATTGATTCAAGGAGCATCTGCCTGCCTGTGGAGCCTGGGGTGGTGAGGAGAGCTGGAGATAGCTGCAGGTCTGCCCTGGTTTATTCCAGCCAAGTGAGCAGGACCAGTTCAGGACCAAAGCTTTTTGAAATCTCATCTAGATCTCCTCTGTTCATAGCAGGAGAGGAGGATGGGGTTAAGGAACAGTAAGTGCTGTGCCATATCAACCCCAGAGCAGGATGGAGGAAGAGCCAGGCCACCGTGCAGCCCTGCCAGCTCCATAGCACTGCCCACCAGGATAGATCCAGCTCCCAGGGAGCAAATTTATGAGGAGGCGGAGGTCCATGTGCATGCTCTGAAGAGATAAAGCCTGGAACCCTCCTGATTCATAGGCAAGGTAGTAAGAAGCTTTCCAAGGCTGAACATCAGTCAGAAATGATTTTCCTTAATCACCTATTTATTTTGTCCTTTAAAAGTATGCTGTCAAGAGGAAAGGCTGAATTAGAAAAACACCTTATCTGCGTTTTTCAAAGATGTCGTATTACTTAAGGGAGTGGTAAATATAGCTTTGCACATTGAATATGCAACTAACCTGGTCCAATTAACCCTTAAGACCATTTAAGCCCATACAAGGCTGTGCTGGAGCCCTAAATCCTAGATATTGAAAAAAACCCCAACAAACATCCCCCCCCAACCTTCAAGTTGATATTAAAAATAAGAAAGTAATTTATTTTCATTTCCAATTGGTTAGTGAATGAGGGTACCTAATAAATATCTTCTAATTCAAGGAAACTGAGGGGGAAACCTGACATGTAGGAAGGGCATTTGAGCACTTCTTTACTAGCAGAGTTAATTAATTACCTGGACACAGTAAAGAACATACCTATGTGTTTACAAGACTATTGGTGAGAACAAGAGAAAAGTAAAATACTAATCTACAACCCTATGAGTATCCCTGGTATTACAGAAGAATTCAGTAATGGTTGGTAAAATTAAGAACTACATTGTAATTTTTAAGGACTACATAGATAAACACACTTCAATACTTTATTAAATACTTTTTTCTGCTACTTTTCAGGAGTGTCTCACAGTCTCCACAGTAAACTCTCCCAAGTGGAGTGCTAGCAATGTGATATGTCCAGTGGTGACTAGTCTGGGGTTAAAGGTACACCAGGAAAGTAATGAAATGATGGGAGAAATAGTCTAAGATTAAGTTAGATCTAGCTAAGATTCATTAAGTTTCAAAAAAAGAAAAACCCACTCCAAATACAGCACATTCCTCCAAATCATTTAGTCTTCAAGAGTTAATGAACTCCTTTTTAAATGAAGATAAAATTTCAGATAAATAACCCTACGTTCCCCCATCTTCTAAACAGCAACTTGCATAATTCTGTTGGGAGTAGCAGCAGAAACAACACAATTTCTATCTCAATCATAGTAATGTACTTACTTTTCCATCTGAGCTCTTAACTCTCTCGGTAGTGGGGGTGGGTGGGTTTATCTCCCCCCTTGCATTTGGCCTTACTAGCAATTAAGTGGATAATGACTCCAATGTCATTGCTGAGGACACCAACAGGGCTTGGTGGTGGTCATTAATTCCATGACAAGGGACAACAGTGGAAAGCAACTACAACAGTTAAACACATGATTAACAGTGGTCAGAGATCAGCCACATGAAATTATGGAAGAGTTTCTAACTATCTGGGAAAGTCTGGCAATTCCCTGGAAGTAATTCAGACCTCCAAAAAACCCCACAGCTAATGTAATTCTTCAATGACTCACAGGTTCAATATGGTGGAGCAAAAGAAGGGAGACCCGGTGAGCTGATTAATAGCTCTGGTTGTCAGAGACAAAACTTAGCAAAAGAATCCTTCCTATTGAAGGCCATTGGGTTAAATGGAGAAACCAGACTCTACCATCTAGATATTTAATACAAACAAACAAGGGCCAGAAATGACACTCTAGAGGGAATGCCTTTTTTCTTCTTTTTGAAATTTATTTTTATAGAAACTGAAACATGCTGCTTTATATCCTAGGACCCACAGGACTTTTTATACAGATAACATTCCTTGTTAAAACCACTGAGGTGAGCTGTTGTGTAATGTCCAGATCTCCCACTACCAGCTGACCTATATGGCGACACACAATGGTCAGAGAATGCAGACCTAAGGCTTGAGAGGGAGACAATGCCACCACGGATATCTGGAGTGGCACCAAAGAAAGAGTTTGAGTGTTAATCAACTTTCTTGACAACTATAAATAATGGAAAAATGAAGCAGGTGATTAACACCTGTGCTCTGGTGGCTGCTCTCACAGGAACAGGATCAGCCTCACAGTGACAGCAGCTGAATTCTGTCACAGACTCACAGAGTGGTTGGGGTTAGAAGGGACCTCGGGAGACGATCTGTTCCAAACCCATGCTCAAACAGGGAAACTTGGAGCTGCTTGCCCAGGACTATGGATGTCCTACCCAGGAACTGCTCAGCTCTTTCCAGCATGTTAGTGTACCACATGTACAAAATAACTCTCAGGGTAAATTTTAAAAGCAAGGAATTTCCATTGCAAACATTAAAAAGGAGCTAAAAATGATCTTGAAAGTTTAGTTCGTAAGTAAAACAGTTGGTTCATGGTGCCACAGTTCTGCAATAAGTCCCTGCATGAATGCAACAAAATGCTGAAACGCTAATTTTCTGATTTGAAAAAAATCATGTTAATGAAGTTAAATAACAGCTGAACCACAGAGAAGCCAGGAAAGGGGGCAGTCTATTTAGAGCATTAATGACATTTTGTTTACCGCTTAGGATGAATTCATTATGCAAACAGTCCAAAGTGAGATCCTGGCAGGCTCTGGATGTGCTCAGAGAGGCTGAGGCCAGAGACATTCTACATCCATATTAGGCTGTGGATCAAGTCCTGAGCCGGATTCAACAGTTCTGCTTTGCCTGAGACTTCGAAAACCCAGTGATGGCAATTTACATGAAGAACTGCCACTATCAGAACATCCACAAATTCATCTGACCCCACTATGATCAAATGTTAGCTATAGATCAAGTGTTAGCTATAGAAGCATGAAACTACAACTGAACTGGACAACAAAGCTTCTGTATTACAAGACTGAAGGAGGGTGAGCAGAAGGACTCTTGTACCCAAGGGAAATGAAAATATTTGCAAATTAAACTAGAAAGTTTAGCCCAAAGCATGAATCTAATATATGTATGTCAAATCAAATTTTTAATTTATACTAAGGAAACTACAGAACTAGTCTGCTTACACAGCACAGAATTTATTTCTAAGAAAAGAAATAAATCTACCTCCCTAAAAATGTCACTATGTTTATTGTTATCATTAAACTGCATAGTGCTCAGCAGTTTCAGCTGGCCTATGCAGGGGTGACTTTTTTCCTTTATGCCTTCTGATATGGTAGATAACATAGAAACATAGAATAGTTTGTGTTGGAAAGGACTTTAACTCTCTAGTTCCAAGTCCCTGCCATGGGTAGGGACACACTCTACTAAATCAAGTTGCTCACAGTCCTGTCAAGGCTGGCCTTGAACACTTCCAGTGATGGGGCATCTACAACCTCTCTGGGCAACCTGTTCCAGTGACTCACTACCCTCACAGTAAAGAATCTCTTCCTAATTTTAAACCTGCTCTATTTCAGTTTACAGCCATTCCCCTGTCCTATCGCTACATGTTCTTGTAGGAAGTCCCTCTCCAGCTTTCTTGTAGGCTCCCTTTAGGTACTGAAAGGCTGCTCCAAGGTCTCCCTGGAACCTTCTCTTCTACAGGCTGAACAACCCCAGCTCTCTTTGTCTTTGCAGGTGAGGTGCTCCAGTCCTCTGACCATCAATGAAACGGATGGAAACACTGAAACAGGTGGAAACAGGATGATGGGCAGTTCTACTACATTTAAGCCTTCCCACAATGCCTATTATTACTGTATTTGAATACAGCTACTCTAACAATTTGGGTGACCAGCAAAGAGATCTTCGTGTAACAGTTAGAAATGGATACAAATTTTGGGCACTTAATTTTAACAGCCTGTGTGGAATGAACTGTCTGCTTAGTATTGTGCACATGAACAAATACTTCCTTTATAGACATGACTCAGGAAAACTGTCCTCTGAAAAGGAATCAGAGCTGTGCAGTGCCGCTCCTTTAGTTCTGCTCCTGACTGACTCTTCTCACACCTGCATACAAGCACATCCTGACACAATTTGGATCTAACCGAACAGAAGCTGACATGCCCTGGAAGCTCAGTCTCCTCCTGAAATCAAATTTTCCCATCCAGATTGTTTAGCTATTTGCACACGTGCATCAGTAATATCTGGCAAATCAGGGACAACTGAGCTACATGTTGTTACGTAAACCACAGTAACATCACCCTGTTACGTGCATTGAGGTTCCAGTAAAAGGTAGCAACACAAATACTTCTTTGTAAACAGACAAAACAGAGTTCTAGATTTAGAGGAATTTGGAAAAAAAAAATAATGCCAGAAATCAGGGCATCAGTGATTTACTGCAGCACACTGAGTATAGTGCCGGGCCCAGGAGACAAACTTTTTTACATCCAATGGCAAAATTTCCCCATAAATATCTTCATAGCTTTTGAAAGCAAATGTGTAATATCTCTTGAAAAACCTTGCTGACAGCAAGATCCTGCCCAGCAGAAGACAAGCAGTCAAGCTGGGTTCTGGTGTTTCCCAGGGCAGATTTCTTCCACCTTAACTCGGGAGCTGTTATGGAGGCAGCTTGCCCAGAGTTCCTGAATAACCTATTGCAGCGTTCAGCGGGGTTCATAACCCATGTCTTGCAACACGATGGTTGAGTGATGGCAACCAAACGACCACTGTTTTATTTGGTCCCATCTCCCTGGTAAGACTGTGTCTATATTTTCAAGTGTTACTGGGCAAGGAAATGCTCCTGGGAGCTGGAGCTGTTGCCTACACTGCTACAGCATGACAGCAGTCCCTGGTGCAGTTTTGTTCCCACACAGCCCTCCTTCCTTCAAAGGGCTCCTGGGCACAATTTGGGAGTTCGCAAGTGCCAGAGACATTTCCAGCAGGCTGTTTGCTTGTGCCACCCTGCTCTGGAGACATGTGCTGGGCCATCCCAGTTTGTCCTGGTGCCAGAGGCATTCCTCTGACACGTTTACTAGAATAGAGTGTCTCAGTCAGTGAGTTATTTAGTATGTTGAGGTCTCCACCTCTTCAGCTAGATATATGAATCTAGATGCCAGAGCTCTTGCCAAAATGATGTAAAAATGATACACTGCTTAAAAAAGCTTGTTTCCAAATCAGGCTTTTCCCACTAAAACACTTGTAATAATGGTAATGAGACCAGCTGATTTATCTGAGAGAATTGCAGCTTTCCCTTCCAGTCTTAAATACATGCCCTCCACAGCCATAGGTGAGAATCCTGACAGATTGCTCAGACCTAAATCTACTTTGATAAAGGTCATATCCTTTATATTCACTGTTTCTGTGCAGGTTTTTTTTAATGAGCTGCACACTAAGGTGCTCTCAGAAACCAGAATCTGACCCAATTAGGGCAAACTCTGGCCTTCTTCTCTAGCACTGACCATATGCTTAGAGCAAGAAATAAAGACAGAAATCAACCCTGTCCAAGAAATTGCCATGCTCTGGGATATATACAAACAAAACTCTTTAGTAAGCCCAGGTAATGCACATACAGAACTCGAAAAAGCTGCTTTGCCTCGTAAAAGATGCTTCAGTTTTAACAGCTTCTCTAAGAATCAGTATTTTACATTCAAGTATGCTTAATTCCCAATAGAGGTTATTAAATGAAAAGAGGTGGTACTAAGGTAGGACACATCCTAGAAAAGTATGAAAACAAAGATGCTCTAAAAAACACTAGCTTCTGCTTCTGAGTGTAGAAGGACTGACGGCACAATATCCCTTTAGCTAGAAGGAAAACCCTCAAACAACATTGTACTTCTCTAAGAAGTTTTGGTACTTGCTTAGCTGCCCATTAACTGATGACATAAGCAATGGCACTATTTGTGAATGAGCTGTATCTTACCTCTTTGTGCAATGCCTATGTTATTTCTTCTGTTCTACTGCACAAGGTGCAAATTCCCAGGATGAGCAGCACATGCTATCATGTATCCTGAACTACATATTTAATCTGAGAGCGGGACTTTTACTTCCTTTATCACACAACCAGAGGCAAAGTTTCATCTCCAAAGTTATGTTTAATATCAGTAAAGTGAGTCTACTTGAACTGACATCCTAAATCCACTTCCCAGGTGATCATCTGAATGGTTTTGCTGTTTAAAGGCCACTTGATTTATATGACTGGAAAGTGTCACAGATTTTTAATTGCAATTACACAGCCAATACTTTAAATCTTTTTGGAACCTAGGACTTCTTTTTCTTTCTTTTAAGGTTGTTTATCTGAACCCATTTGTACACAGAAACCTGAATTCTGTTTGCAAACAAAATCACAGAATCAAAAAATAGTATGGGTTGGAAGGCACCTTAAATTCATCTGGTTCCAATCCCGCTGTGCCATGGGCAAGGACACCTTCCACTAGAACAGGTTGCTCAGAGTCCCATCCAATCTGGCCTTGAACACTTCCAGGGATGGGGCATTCACAGCTTCTCCAGACAACCTTTTCCAGTGCCTCATCAGTGTCACAGCAAAGAATTTCTTCAGTGTCTTACCTAAATTTCCCCTCTTTCGATTTGTACCTATTACTCTTTGTCCTACTACTACAGTTCCTGATGAAGAGTCCCTCTCTGGCTTCTCTGTAACTCCCTTAAGGTACTAGAAGGCGGCTATGAGGTCTCCACAGAACTCGCTCTTCTTCAGGCTAAACAGCCCCACCATTCACAGCTTGTCTTCACAAGGAAGATGCTCTAGTCCCCTTATGAACTTTGTGGTTCTCCTCTGGACCTGCTCCAACAAAACACTGTGGTAGGGCTCTGATCAGAGCACCTGGGAAACGGCAGGTTATCCACAGCAAAATCCTGCTTGTGCACTGCCCTTGCATTCCCCTCCAGCCTCCACCAAACACCCACCTGTTACTTCTCATCACAAAGATTTGTATCTCTGCTGCTCTTCTTGTAAAGAAGTCGCCCATACACTGTGTTATATTTCAGACATCAAAGTGATCACTGCTAGTGTAGGCTTATGCCAACAGCTATGTCAGTTCTGGGGCTAAGCACTGGCAACCTCAGCACCATACAAGCAGAGAAGATGACTCTGACACTCAGCCTGGTCTGCACAGCAGTTATTTCTCTACGCACGAAACTACTTGCAACAGCAATATAAACTCACAGTTGCTCATGTCTGCACGTCAGCTTGTTCAGTTCAGCATCTTCCCTTTTTGTAACATGAGGTTAATGATTTTCCTGCATTATTTAAAACCTGGGAAATATGTTTGTCCATGGAATTTATCAGTTACTCTCCTGTCTTAATTGAAGTATTTTTGTGTGAGCAGCTGGTAATCCATTTATTCGGGTAGGATTTACTCTGAAATAATGACTGAGTTCAGTATAGCTTTCTGAACCCTTAATACATCACTATACGAAAGCATGTGAGTTACTACACAAATTAAAGTATGCGAAATTGACTATTTCCCTGAAAAAGTTATGAAGACAACCTTTGTCTGGAGTAAACTGCTGGGATGTGGGATGTCTTCTTTTTAATTGTTTTCAAACATGTAGCGGGAAAATCTGCCTCACATTAATAAAAGGCCATGTCTTTAATAAACCACTTAACTATGGTGCTCATTTCGATTTTTAGTTGTCCAATAGATTAATTACTTTACAACTTTAGAAACTTTGCAGAGTGGAGTCACTGAGATGTACTCATACCCTCTCCATGTTCTTTATGCCTTGGCCAGAACACTTCTCATTGAACAGTCAAGAAACATGAGGTCCAGTGAAGTGAAACACAGGGGAAGCAAGAACTGAAAATCCTGTGAAGGAGATCAGAAAAAAATCCCAAAGCCTTTTTATTACAGATAACTGGGGGGGAGGATCTGTTGATTTATGTACATCTTTAAAATGTCCCCACTCCCATTTGCCAGAATTTTGTTCAGGTTTTCAACAAGTACAAGGTGGGTTTGTAAAAAACACAATTTGTTGCAAACTTTGCCTATGACTTATCTTTAAACCATTACCACCAGAGATGAAACTTGATCATAAGCAGTGTGTCTGAAACAAGAAAGGACTATATAAAGTAGATCTTTTGAGGGGAAAGTGATCTCACAGTGTTATAAATTGCAGTTATTTTCCATGATAAAGAACTTATTTAGGCAGATGCAAGAGGATTGGGGGATCAATAAAGAAATGCATCCAAAAATATTATGCAGCTCAGTAAAAAACATTAACTCCTCCCACATACAAAATTCACATTGATCTCAAGTAAATCTACCCATGTGAATAAAACGCAGTAAGCATGGGGCATTTACTAAGCAGGAAACAACGTTCATCTGACCACACTGAACAAAGCAGAAAGTGAATCAAAAGGCTCTTTCTGAAGAAAAGGGAGACTGCTAAAAGAGAACAGCAACAACCAAAAAAATGCAGGGCTGAAGAGAGGTGTAATCCTAATATCAAACACACTGATGACAGCAGGATCATTTTCTACTCAATACTGGCAAATGTGCCATAACAAAGGTTTCAAAATATCCATGTATTTATTTTCTTTATGCTTGGTTTTTTTCCCTCTGAGATCTGTTTAGCTAAAGGCTAGATGTAGGGCAGAAACCTAAAAGTTTTTAAAAGTACTGCTTCATAAAACAAAAGGGAAATGAACTTTGAATCTAAGCCACTTTCTTTCCCCTGAGACAGTGATGCCCAAGAACAAGATAAGCCCCGCTCCTGCTCCCTGGCTGTCCTACTGGAATGCTGCCAGAAGCATAGATGCTATGTATACCTCATGTGAGCAAGATGTGAAAGCCCAGAGTACTTTGGGATCCTCCATCACGGTTGTTTGGAATGTTAAGTAGTGTTAACCACTGGAAGGAAACTGGAGGTTCTGTCACCTTTATTCAGGAAAACAAGGACAATGCTGCACTATATGCAGTGGAATTCCATAACTAGAGTTCTATGTGTTTGTTTGCTTTAGCAGCCTCAGTGTTTAAGAGACAGGAGGTGCCAATGTTCAGGCTGCCCATGGAACTGCAGCCTTGCTGTTGGTGTGTGCAAGACTGAGGGGTACAGTATTTGACTCCTCAGTACACAGTTGTGTGCCTGGAGCTGCGTGTAGGGAAATACAGTGGAAACCTTGGCAGGTGCTCAAGGACTGAGGAACAACTTAGGTGACACGAGCGGGCACGGAGGCTCTCCAGCACCTGTAGAAGGACTGGTTCCATCAGAGATCTTCATCTGCAGCCTGCTCTTAACATGGATAAGCTGCTCTGGATTTATTTTCCCGAGGGCTACTGTATAGGCCAAACACAGGCAGACTTCCACAGGGACAGATAAGAGCAGTACTTGTCACACTAAGGTCATGTACTCTGCTGAAGTTTACATTCTTGCTTCAACCTACAAGAATACTAAAGCACACCAAAGAAAATAAGATTTTCTTTAAACATGAGAAAAAACAACTTACTTTTGTGCCTGCCTTGTTCTCAGTTTTAGTGAATCACTTGAGCTGAAATATTCCAAAACTACCCAGGCTGAGGAAAACAGAGGGCCTGAAAAATTTCAGTTCAAACATTGAAAATTTCACAAATGCTCTGAAAACTAGGGTACTACAATGGGAACTGCTGGGCAATTTTCCTAATTGGTGGTGCTACCAATCTATTACATAGTCAGGAATTTACATGTTTTGTTTATCGCAGACAACACCATCAACTGCCCTCCAGTAAGCTGAAAATAGGCAGTAAGATACAAACAGATGGAAGCAGAAAGGAGGCAGAGCTGCCAGCTAAACCCAGACAAGCCTAGAAAAACTGTTCTGTGGCCAGTCACGGCACAGTGAGAGACACCAAAGGGCAGCTCCTTGTGTCTGCCATGGCCTTACAAAGCTATACCAGACAAATGCACATGCATATCACTCTGAAGGGAAGGTTTTCACAAATGAATTGTCTGTACTCCTTCCAAGGTCATGTGCCTGNAACTTTGCCTATGACTTATCTTTAAACCATTACCACCAGAGATGAAACTTGATCATAAGCAGTGTGTCTGAAACAAGAAAGGACTATATAAAGTAGATCTTTTGAGGGGAAAGTGATCTCACAGTGTTATAAATTGCAGTTATTTTCCATGATAAAGAACTTATTTAGGCAGATGCAAGAGGATTGGGGGATCAATAAAGAAATGCATCCAAAAATATTATGCAGCTCAGTAAAAAACATTAACTCCTCCCACATACAAAATTCACATTGATCTCAAGTAAATCTACCCATGTGAATAAAACGCAGTAAGCATGGGGCATTTACTAAGCAGGAAACAACGTTCATCTGACCACACTGAACAAAGCAGAAAGTGAATCAAAAGGCTCTTTCTGAAGAAAAGGGAGACTGCTAAAAGAGAACAGCAACAACCAAAAAAATGCAGGGCTGAAGAGAGGTGTAATCCTAATATCAAACACACTGATGACAGCAGGATCATTTTCTACTCAATACTGGCAAATGTGCCATAACAAAGGTTTCAAAATATCCATGTATTTATTTTCTTTATGCTTGGTTTTTTTCCCTCTGAGATCTGTTTAGCTAAAGGCTAGATGTAGGGCAGAAACCTAAAAGTTTTTAAAAGTACTGCTTCATAAAACAAAAGGGAAATGAACTTTGAATCTAAGCCACTTTCTTTCCCCTGAGACAGTGATGCCCAAGAACAAGATAAGCCCCGCTCCTGCTCCCTGGCTGTCCTACTGGAATGCTGCCAGAAGCATAGATGCTATGTATACCTCATGTGAGCAAGATGTGAAAGCCCAGAGTACTTTGGGATCCTCCATCACGGTTGTTTGGAATGTTAAGTAGTGTTAACCACTGGAAGGAAACTGGAGGTTCTGTCACCTTTATTCAGGAAAACAAGGACAATGCTGCACTATATGCAGTGGAATTCCATAACTAGAGTTCTATGTGTTTGTTTGCTTTAGCAGCCTCAGTGTTTAAGAGACAGGAGGTGCCAATGTTCAGGCTGCCCATGGAACTGCAGCCTTGCTGTTGGTGTGTGCAAGACTGAGGGGTACAGTATTTGACTCCTCAGTACACAGTTGTGTGCCTGGAGCTGCGTGTAGGGAAATACAGTGGAAACCTTGGCAGGTGCTCAAGGACTGAGGAACAACTTAGGTGACACGAGCGGGCACGGAGGCTCTCCAGCACCTGTAGAAGGACTGGTTCCATCAGAGATCTTCATCTGCAGCCTGCTCTTAACATGGATAAGCTGCTCTGGATTTATTTTCCCGAGGGCTACTGTATAGGCCAAACACAGGCAGACTTCCACAGGGACAGATAAGAGCAGTACTTGTCACACTAAGGTCATGTACTCTGCTGAAGTTTACATTCTTGCTTCAACCTACAAGAATACTAAAGCACACCAAAGAAAATAAGATTTTCTTTAAACATGAGAAAAAACAACTTACTTTTGTGCCTGCCTTGTTCTCAGTTTTAGTGAATCACTTGAGCTGAAATATTCCAAAACTACCCAGGCTGAGGAAAACAGAGGGCCTGAAAAATTTCAGTTCAAACATTGAAAATTTCACAAATGCTCTGAAAACTAGGGTACTACAATGGGAACTGCTGGGCAATTTTCCTAATTGGTGGTGCTACCAATCTATTACATAGTCAGGAATTTACATGTTTTGTTTATCGCAGACAACACCATCAACTGCCCTCCAGTAAGCTGAAAATAGGCAGTAAGATACAAACAGATGGAAGCAGAAAGGAGGCAGAGCTGCCAGCTAAACCCAGACAAGCCTAGAAAAACTGTTCTGTGGCCAGTCACGGCACAGTGAGAGACACCAAAGGGCAGCTCCTTGTGTCTGCCATGGCCTTACAAAGCTATACCAGACAAATGCACATGCATATCACTCTGAAGGGAAGGTTTTCACAAATGAATTGTCTGTACTCCTTCCAAGGTCATGTGCCTGAACCCCACAGCCAGTCAGACAGACGCTCAAAAGCAAATGGAGCCGTACAGGTTGTTGAGATAAAATTATCACAGTCGTATTTCAGCAGATTGAAAAGAAACCTGAGATGCATGTTCAGATTAGCTGCAAGAAATAGGATCCCTGGACAAGCAACAGGCAATCTTATCAGCATGCTGTAAGGAAAACTGGAGCAGGTTTCATACAAACCAACCTTTGGAGAAAGAGGCAAAACAGTTCCTTCTTCTGAGGCAGTAAATGAGTGTTCCCAGAGCCACGTGATGACAGAGTGGTCAGGACTGTACCTCAGATCTATCTGTGGGACTACAAAGAGCACTCAGCACTGAAGTCTCCTTTCCTAATTCACAGGACGAATTTAAAATGTTTCTGCAGTGACACGAAAGATCCCACCCAGGAGCTGATCTGTGAATGGATGTTTTCCAGTTCTAAGAACAACTGCAATGAAGTAAAAACTGGTGAAGGTTAAAGAGCCTTTTTATTTCCTGCTAACTCCAAAATGAAAACCAACAAACAAATAGCTTAGAATATGTTCTTAAGACACTTCAATGTGATTGTGTGTGTGTGAGCTATAGAAGGCAAAGTCAGAATTTTTAAGTTTCCATTGTGTAATAAATAGTGGGCATTACAGAAATTTTAGTGTCTTCAGGCAAGGAAAGACTAGATTTAGGATTACTATGATGTATTTAATTTCCTGAGGCCATAAAGTTAAGCTATAAAGTCCTTGTGTCAGGTCAAGAGAACTCCTGAGACACCAGAAACTCTTTACTTCATAATGAATTAATCAGATAAAGCTGTCACTTGAAAGATTATAATACCAATGTCCTATTCAATAACCACGCTTGTACAGGATGTTGCTTTTACATTTCTAAGTGGGTTTTTGCACCTCTTGCCTTTAGTAATGTGTGATCCTATCTTTGGAGTGCCTGTTACACTAATATGAAGTGACTCTTCCTTAGCAAGGGTTCAAATTTTAGTTGACCTTCCATTCTGCCCTGGACAGGTAAATGGATCAGGCTGTCAATTCTGTAATAACTAGTTGAATTTCACTTTTAATAAGATTTCCAGTGCAGATTATTTTCCAAGCAGTTCTCCCATCAATTTTCTACAGGGTCAGAAGAACTGTTGTTCTGGATCAGGAATTGCATACGACAGCATAAAAGAAGGATAAATTACAAGTACAAGATTTAATAAATAGGACACCAAAGATAAGGAGTTCACCTTCAATAAACAGTTGAATTGTGACTACTAAAGTCTGGCATTGAAAGTAAAGCAGGAGATACTTGGTAAAGAGAGTTACACTTCAGTAGTGTGCCTGCCATGGAGGCTTTCCATGGCCTTCATTCAAAGATACAGCTGCTCAGCATCTCTGCAAATCAGTCATAAAGAATAATACTGCATCTAAAGCCATGGAAAATTTATGTATGCAATGCACTGTCTTCCACCACCAATATTCCAAGAGCATAAACAAGGCAATTTTATGAATGAAAAATTACTGCATTTATGAATGAATGGATGTGCTTTCCAAAAAGCCATTACGGCAGAGGAAAGTAGGGTGTCAGAAGAGAGGTGGTTCTTTTCCTAATACTCAGACAGTCTGATCTCTTTGAGGGTTTGATGCCACGAGGAAAGGTAAAGCACAAAGCCATCTTGAAATATCTTCATTTTGGTCTCTGTTGAAGACGATCTCCCCTCCCTGCTCCACAATCACATATATCCAGTTTACTCAAGATTGCTGCTGGCCAGGGAAACAAGAGGAAATGCCATTCCTGTCATGTTTCCATAACTAGAGATGTGAAGGGCACATACGTGAAGCACCTTGGTCTACAGAGAGGTCATGAAAAGGGAGAAATCACTACAGATTGGTCTGAAAGCACACAGCATGAGCCACCTGGGGCATTCACCATAAAGGGACTGAGAATGGCATCAGAGGCAAAAGAGATTTGGTTTAAATTGTAAAGGTTTCATGGTATTATCATGCTGGTGTGATAGATTTAGCCAAGTTTCACCAGGTAAACTACCATTTAAATATGCTCATCATTTTAAATACCACTACAGGAATCACAGCTGCTTTGTTTTCCAGTATGGCAAGTGGAAGGAATACAGGTGGGAAGCAACTTATTCACTATACAGACTTTTCTTCCCAGGAAAACAGCCATTTCTTTTGCCCAAACTTTAGCACTTAAAAAAGAAGCTAGTTTGCAAGTGTTTCACTTGTTCTCTCCTACTGCTTTTGCCACTTTCTACAATATTTGGGAAGTCCTGCTCTTTATTTAAAAGCTGAGTTATCAGATGTGCCTAATAATTCCTCAAAATATCTCTCTGATGTGTTGCCTACATCAACAAAAGAAACTAAATGACCCAGACCGTACCTTCATTCCACTGATGTAGTGAAAAGTTGCTTCTGAACAACTGCAGTTCTGCAGCTGATCCTCTCCCTTGCCCTTTTTCTGGAGAGGCTCCAAAGCAAGGGAGCTGAGGGAGACATGTCCAGGGAAGCAGAACAGTGCTCTGCAACAGTGCCCAGTGGTGACAGAATTCTTAATGATAGTAACAATATTTCTGCTCCAAAACCAGTAGTCAGAGCAAGACCCTGTGATGGAAAGGTCTTCTGCTCCACCACCTTCTCCACAAATGTGCACCATCCAGGGAATGACTTCATGGGCTGTGATTGACAGACCCCAACTTCTCTGCTTCCTCCCTGAGCTGTCCAGCTACAAGGCAGCTCTAAGTTGGTTTCAGCTTCAGCAGTGTCTAAAATGCTGTGCATCATCACTGGGCACAGTGTGGCGCTAAGTGAGCTCTGCAGCTCATTGACTGGTATTGGGGAATATCCTACCAGCCTCAGGAAGAGACAGAGGGGAGCTCATGTTGCCATCTACAGACACATGCCCTACATGTGAATGGGGAGTGGTGACATTACACTTTCACACAGGCAATTCAAAACAAGGTTCCTTGAAGTTTCGTTCATTCTTTTCTTTCCTTTCTTTTTCTGTTATTGGTGGCTTTTACAAACATGTATGTCTGAAGCCAACCCAGGGATAAAGCCTTGTGAAGAAATGATAGCTCAGCTGGATTTACCAGACTTACATTTATTTGAGAAATCTGCTTACAATGACAACAGATCCTGACTATGAAAGTGTCTCAGCAGGAAAAGTCCTTGCCCATAAGAAGTTCTGTAGAAATGAAGAGGGATCAAGCACATTGCGGACTTCCCTTAAAGACAAAAGCTTGTAGAATGTACCTATGTCTACGTATGCGTATATATACATGCAAACATATATACTCAAACAATAGAGGTAATAGAGTATTTGAGCTTTTCCTTTTCAAATCTGTGACAAGTGTGAGGATGGAAGCTTAAGAGTTTCAAAATCCCAGAAACATATTCAGTGAAAAGGCTTTTTCACATCATCCTTGTATTCAATGTACAGTATTAAAAAAACTCCTACCAACATTTTAATGACTGACTCCTTATAAATTATTAAGGTATTATATCGCACGTAAGTGCTCTCCTGTTTCTAGGAATATCTTGTTGAATAATATTCTTGTTTGTGATTCATATGCATGTTCTTTTATAATCACAGTGAAATAGTTTCTGGGGAGGTGGGTTTTAAAAGTTGGTTGGGTGCTACAGGAGATCAAAGTATAATAAAACTTACATGGAAGCAAAAATCATGCATGAACGACATCACCAGCTTTAACAATGGACTGAATAAACACACGTAACTATGAACAGGATGGACTGCATTTTGCATCCTGGCAATTAATCACAGAAGGCTACATTCAAATGGACAGGCTGAGCAGATAAGCTTGCACGTATCACCATAACCATTTGCTTCAAAAATATACGTATACGTGCCTGGGTTCCCATTGGTGGGGACAAGATGTCAACACAGATGATTCTATGATTCTATGATCTTTACACGCAGCATTTGGGATCCTATATACAAAGTAAATGCACATGTAAAAGCACCCTCAGCAAACAGTCATGGCTAAACCAGGCAGTCTTTATTTCAGTGAGCAGAGAGGTGGCCAGAGCAGCTGGGATGACCTCAAATTCATATCCCAGCATTAGCAAGAAGGAGAAAACAACTGTCAACTATGTCAGATATGATACTTCAAGATCTAGTCACCTGTTGTTTCATTTTAGTGAGGGAAGACATTGAGGCTGTGGCTGGGAATGACATTTAGCTTGGCTGTATGAAATAAAAGGAAATATTTTCTCTAAGCATGGAGTAAGCAGAGCAGTGAACAACTCTAACAGCAGATCACTTCCAAGTTCAAACAAAATTCCTCACAGCCACTGCAGAACTTCTACTGCTGCCCATGCAACCCTGGTGGTGAGTCTTGAATCTTACCTATCAGTGCCAAAATCTAGAAACCAAATGGATTTCCGGTGTAGCCACCTGCATTTGGAACCAAATTGTTCACCTGTGGAGCTTTGTCATTTTTGTTAGTAAAAGTAAACTGCAAGTGCAGTGATCAGCCAGGGAAAGAACTGTGGAATTATTCAGTCATCCAGACTGAGTACATAGGTTAGCTTATAGCTTCTCAAATATATTAAAAAAAAATATGAAGAGGACAGCCTAAGTCTGATTTCAACAGTGAAAGAAAAGAGCACAGAACAAAATAAGACAGAAGTAAAGATTTTTTTTTAAGAAAATGATACAGCTAGAATAAAAATTATGGAATTGTTTAGAATAAAAGGAATGCAGCAAATAATATATTTTACCTATACAAAGTTTGGTTTTGAGCAATTGTATTGAAATGCAGTGTTTTGAATGCAATATCCAAATATCACAATAATCCCTTAATACAGAGCTATATGGATCTTATTTTGTCAAAATAAACTACAGAATAAAGAAATCCTAAAGGCTTAAATTGGTCTGGGATTTCTGCATAGCCTCTTTGCAGAAATAGTAACCCAAAATACAATGTGAAAAAAGCAGCAACTAAGGATGTTCTGACTGAATGTCTCTCTTCATTCCCAGGTGAACAGAAAGCTCCATGACTTGTGTCCAAATATTTTGAAAGCATCAGTACAAAGGAGTGACAGGTATTAAAGACACCTCCTACCTTTCACCATTACATGAACTGTATCAGTTTGAAGAAACAATAATTTTTTATACCCCCCTGCTATGGTATTTATTTTCATTCCCCTCAACAGCAATCTATTCTTCTGTGGAATGCAACGTATTTTAAAACTGAAATGTGAAGGTCATGAACTGAATTAACACAAAGGATAAAAGAAAATTTAAAAAAGGTAGTACCAGTATTTATACAGCATTTTGAAAGGCCATAATCATTACAAAGTCTGTGTAATTGCTTGTGTATATGAAGGGCTTCAGAGGGGATGAAAAATGTGAAAGATTTTCTCTGGTGCCAACTGCAGCAAAATTTGACGTGCCTTATAATCCCTGCATGAACTGCAAGGGTAGGCCTGCCTACACGACCAGGTGCTGCACTAGGAAACACCATTCTAACACTGGGAGAGATCCACAGGCAAGACGGTCCAGCCATGTCTGTCTCCACTGTGGATGCCAGGAACCTTGCAAAGTCTCTGTGTGTGTGCCAAGGTGCCACCAATGGCCAGGGGCAGAACCAGGTGGGACCATTCCCATGCCCTGCCCTTGGGCTGCACTGGAGGAAATCCAGGAACACTAGCAAAAAGAGAAGCATGATGCATTCAACAGGTTCTTTGGTCTGGACAGTAGAGGGACCAAGACTGCCCAGCAGCACTGCAAGAAGTACCTGCTGTGCCGCTTGCACCTAAGTTGGAAGATGTGAGGTCTGTTCTCACCACTGCTGTGGAATTACAGCTTAAGGGTGGCATGTTCCTGTGTTTCCATTCACCCTCTTAAATATCGGCTCTCACCCACCTGAGTGCAGTCAGCAGGATCACTCTCTCACTGTGTCTGCACACTACATGACTCCAGTGCTGCCTGTGCTTTCATGCTCTACTGTTACACAGTAAAAACACAGAAGATTTTCTGCTGAGACAATAGTCAGTACAAAGCACTACGAGAAAGATCCAAGCAAAAGCCACCCACAACAACAAAAGAGAATTCAGGGTGAACAAAACAAGTTTACACTGTTACCAGCGTTATGTGAATAACTTACCAGACCTCTTCTGCCTCTACTGTTTAGTGCTTTAATACCAAAAGGTATTAAGAAGCACTCCAAACGCCTGAGCCTGATTCTAAGAGACTAAAAATCCTAACAGAAATTGCATATGGAATTCCCTTTCTTTTATAAGCTTCAGAAACATGCTTTGAAATTCCCAGTGTTCTTCCATCAAACAATGTAGAAGTGAATAACCAGCAAAAAGCAAAGGTATTACAAGGAAGATTCTTCTCTGCCTTTCATTGCATTTTACAGCTGCTTACATTTGTACCATGAGTTCAAAGCTTGAACATGAACTCTGTCAGTTTGACAAAAACTTTGCACTCTGTATCAAAAAGCACCCAACCACATTTTCAACATCATTTTTTTAGTCTCCAAGAAGAGTATCTTCAAACATTAATCATACTTCTCAAAGCCACTGCCAGTACCCATGAAGACAGTTAACCGCACCCTACCCGTAGAAATGATGCTCGTCCGACCGCTTGCTTTGTTCCCTGCTTCTTCTGCCTCAGAGTGCTCAGATCAGATCCTGCCCCAGAGAAAAAGCAGAGTCAAAGGCTGGAAACACTCAGAGCTGAGTCCAGGAGTAAGGCTATAGGAGGATCAAGGAGTACTGGGCTGAAGCAGCATGGAAGGGAGACATTTCAAAGTATTGTATCGCTCAACTGTTACACACAAGTAATCTCAGAGCATCTCAGTTTGAAACCGGTCACCATCTGGTGATACAACAAGCAGATGCCAAGTGAGTTAAAGCAAGCTTGTGGATACCAGCATATTTTCACTACATATTGAAACCCACTGTCACCTTCATTCATGCTTTTGTATCTTTCCCACTTTTGTTAGCCTTTCCTCTCCTTTGCTTCAATTACAAGCCAATTTCATCTTTCCATCACACACACACATGCGCAGAACCTTCCAATTCAAGATGCTTCTACTATGAAAGGAAGAGTTAAGAGAAAAAGAGTAGGTGAGATCTACAAAGTCATAATACTCCTAAAAACAGGCACAGAAGTCAGCCAATGGGATGAATTTGCTACAGGAGGCAGAATTAAAAGGTTAAAAAAAGACAAGAGTCTGTCTCTTGCCCTACTTCACAACTCTTGTTTGTGCATTAATGAAGCCTGGGACAGTGGCAAAAATAGGCCCAGCTGACCTTTAAAAGAATGAATAATTTCCTAACATGGAGAGATGTTTTAAATCTATGTAACGGCTTTAAACACCCAAGTGCTCTGATTCTAATTATTTTTGCAACATATATTTGAGGAAAATGTAGATGATATCTCTAATTTGTTAATTACCAGCTGGCTCCTACCGTACATGATTAAGCTACTGTGGCAGTGACTAATGCCTCTGACAATACTAAATTACCAAAAACACCTTGTGGAGGAATGTGACCTGAGCGGCCTAGAAAGGACTAGCCACAGGTGTTTATTTTCAGATAAAGATGGTTTATTAACTCAGGCATAAGACAACAAACCTTAAATACCACACGCACGTGTCCAGAGGAGGAGGGCTGCACCTCAAGCCCCACATGCTGCCTACCCTGTGGGCAACACCATGCTCTATGGTACCTGCATCTCACACTCTTTGTTCATGGGAGCAGATGTGGAGGATTTCTCCCTGGAAGTATTTTAGATGCAGTGGGCTCTGCAGCCGTCACCCCCTGCTCGGTGACTTTGGCAGCAATGTTGGATGTGCAGAAGTGGTGCTGTAGCTCACACTGATGTTCATGACTCCTCTGCTTCCAGCCCAGCAGTCCCAAAAGCTGCACGGTGCCACTCGCACATCCCAGAGGCTTGATGCCAATGTGAATTTGTGCACCCCAACAGGTCTGAGCCCTGTGCCATCCCTTCATGCAGTTCAGTAATTCCCCAATGTGAAGCACACAAGGGAACTCCTGCTGAAGTGAAAGCAGGCTGCAGGGCTGCTCAACTGCAAAGCATGCCAGGCAGGAGGTCTGAGGGTCTCAGGGATGGCAGGGACTTTGCACAAGGAAAGATGAAGGAAATATAATTGCCCATAGAGGGTTCCTCTGTACAGATGCAGCCCAAGCACAGCCGCAGCCCAAGCACAGCCATCTTCCTCTCACCTCTGAATACAAATCTTTTTTTTCCCCTTCTTTTTTTTCACTCAATGCACGTTCTGCCAAATTGATTAAATTAATAACATTATAGCTTGGACAGGAATTTACACGTCTTAGTCCTAAATGTGAGAAATAACATTACTCTCCCTTCCAATCCTTCTGGAGTGGTTAGGAAAGCCAGCCTTCTCTTGTGCAGTTGCATTATAAAATTGCTGAACAAACCTATTCTGCTGTAATGGGAAGGGACACATTTTCTTCCCTATTGTAAGTAGGTTAACGAAAACGTGATGTTGTGAGAATGAAACTGTTTTCCTCTGTATTCTTTCCCCTAATGGCATTTTCAAATCATTCCGATTTAATTATGTCTGTAGTGTTAGCTATAATAACACTGTAAGGTTATTAACAACTGATGTATTGGTGGTCCTAAAGTCTGGCGTTTGTGCTTCGTTGTGGGCTTATTTTAGCCTCAGGTATACACATGCAATTCCTACACATGGCACATCATTGCACAGTTAAGAAAAGCCTGCAAAGAAATCTGGATGTGAAATGCAACAACACATTTTGAGGCACAAAAATTTAACTCTCAGCTCTGAGATTCACACTGAGCTTTTGCATCAATGTGAATACTTTTTAAGGATGAAATTCTGACTACCATCTAAATCTGTGAACAGTGAACTTGCTCTGAATTAATACTGGCATACACAAAGCCAAAGTGTTTTCAGTGGAACCATTCCCATTCATAGCACCTGGAGAGTTCTCTGCATGCATTTCATCTCCAGTACCTGGAGAAACAGTTATCTTGCAGCTGTAACTATCAGAACACTAAATACAAATTAAAGGCCGTTGGCAATTAAAAAAAATACATTTCAGGGGAGAATACCCCTCTCCTCAATGAGAAAAAAGGAAAGAAATTACACTACACTAAAGAGAATACAGAATGCCTAAAGTATTATCAAAAGAAATGTTAAAAAACAAGTATTGCCTTTCTCCTGACTTCCTATTTTAGAACAGATGGTGTAAATTAGTTTTGTTGACATTATCTGAAAAGAAAAAAGTAATCAATTAATTTCATGTAATGCCCGTTACAAGCTCTCACTCACCCACACAAACACACCAAAGGCTCCCTTCTGCAAACAAATGTTTGCCATAGCAAAGGTTAACTGCTTGTACAAACCCACTCCTTGTATCATTGCCATGAAAACAACAGGCCTGACTAGGATAGTAAAGCTAAGCACATAAAAGTGGACATGACTGTGTCCTCAGTGTGAAATTTTTACCCTATAAAAACTCATGACTTCAAAGGAAACTTGGATTTCAACTGAAGAATCCAATTACGTGTTTCAAATTTAGGATGGACTGTCAAGTGCCAGCTGACAAAGTCATGTCCCCAAGTATTTCAGGACAATGATATCTGAGTTGAAATGCAAAGGCAGCTGTTTATGCCTAACCACTTACCTAAGAAATACTTCAAAATGAGGAAATTATATGATGATTAAGTGACTTGCATCTCAGCAAAACACATTCACTCTGCAGGGAGATCTTTGCAACCAGAATTCAGACAGCATGTCTATCACTAAAGTAATTTCATCTGGATTATTATCACCAGTATCACCAAATCATAGGGATGGTAGAAAAGATATGTAATCCACCTCCCGCTGTGAGATAAAGTCAGATACACTTCAAGCATGTTTATTAAAGCCATTCCTAACACTCCCAGTGATGGAGACTCCAAAGAACCACTGGCAGTGTACTTTGGGCGTAACACTTTCCTATGGTTTGCCTCATTTTTCTTGCTTCACTTTAGATCCATTTCTCTTTGTCTGTGGCACAAAAAAGAGATTAGTAGCCTACTCCCTGCAACAGCCTGCTCTGTTCTATTTGTGCTTGAAAACTGCCTGTCTTCTACTCACTCCTCAGCAGGCATACCTTCTTCTGGCACAGAAAACATAAACCTTTTGGGTATTTTCTCTGGGGTATGTCCTATGGATCTCTGGTCATTTTCACTGCCCTCTTTTCCACATCCACAGTGGTCATCATTTTCTTTAAGAGTAGTGCTCCAAACTGAACACAGGACTCCACTGAGCACTAACCAGTGTGGAGATTGCTACCTGCAGGCTGCAGTCCCATATGCACCCCAGTACCATGGTTTCCTTTTTTTTTCACTTGTGCAACAGCTCAACATTGCCAATTCATGTTCAGCTGTGAATCCACCATAATGCTTATCCTTTCCTGAAAAGATGCTGTCCCACCAGCACTTCCCCAGACAGTCCTGGTGCCAAGAGCTACAAGACCACAATCCCATGAACCCTCTGAAGCTACACACCACCACTGCAGCCTCTGTGCTCCTGAGGAGCCAAGCATGCCCTTGAGATGCTGTCCCACAAAAGGCATCAAGTTGAGTGTAGTTTTTAATTAGCATGCAGCACAAAATACTGCAAATGCATCAAAGACCTGGCCAGTATTTACATGAACTTCCCCTCTTTTTATTTGCTCTTTTTATTTCCACCAGGAGCAGGGTGGAAAAACAAGTAGGACTACTTCTTGCAAGGCTGAAATAACCAATTTTGTGTACTTGCTCTATATTGAGCCTGTCAATGTAGACAGTCGCGCCTTGTATAAGCCCAAGCAATCATCTACAGTAGTGTACAACAAAAAAAGGATAGGACTAATGACCTGTGAAATAGGTATGGACAGACCTGGCTAGGCTGGGGTTGCTTTCCGGTAAAGCTTGGTTTCCCCTGGACATAACACAATGGATGACTTATTTACTACTCTACACACAGAGTTACAAAACCTGAGGCATTGTACACCAGGAATTGATTTCCGCTTTCAGAAAAAGAGAGTGGCCTGAAACATTATCAGTCTATCTTCTTACTTTATGACTTTTTCATAGAGAATATACTGTTTAGATGAAAGTGGATATTAAAAATTGTAACACCAAAGGTTAGGTTCATTCAGTCCAAGTTACCACTGAATTATAAGTAACTGCATGTGACTGTCAGCAAACATGTATTCCCCCTTCCATGAAAATGTACTGTCCTGCAAAGAGTTTACCTAAGCATGGAAACTGTTTTATTCCTTCAAAAAGTCTTTAAACACTTTTAATTCTATTTGGGAATATATTACCACATTTCATGGAGATGAAGAACTTAAATTTGCTTGGATTCTTTTCAATCATCCACGATCTCATTTATTTATTTAGCTGTGGGATTAATGAAATCATAAGTTACAAAATCTCTTTTTGCCATCATCATTTTAGCAAGTTTCCTCTGCCTAGCCCACTTACTACTATGAAACCTTTTTTCAGTTACTCTGCTAAATTTTATGGCTGACCTGAAACTTCACATATCAGAGTCAAGATGAATATATTATTTATACATTTTCAGCAATTTTCAAAGCTAAAGTTATTGAAAAGAAATAGTTTTACCTGTATTAAAAGAAATCTTTCACCATTCTTTTGCTGAGAAGCATTAATTCCTCCATGCTTTCACATAAAAACCTCAAATCTGGCAGGCAAGTACAACTGTTATCTTTCTGACACTATCAGTGAACAGCTGTTGAACTCACAAAAGTCACATTTCATCCCCCCAAGGATGGTTCTCAGGGACCTTTAGAGCTTACACATGCAAGGGAGTGCTCTACCAGCTGAAGGTCTGCACCTTTGCTGATGACTTCTGTTTTGAACTGACATGGGTCTATGGGAGACATGCTCATGGGGCTCCTTGCAATCCACACACAACGTCTTGCATTTGAAAATGTGACTGCTCCAGAAATTTCTTCCCTAACTGAGACTCTGTAGGCAAGCAGAGGAGATGGAGCAAAGACTTTCACTGAATTACCACTTCTAGATGAGCTGCCAGCCTGCCCTGATTGCTGTGACTATGTGTTCAATGGGTCACCCAACTGTCTGTCTGGAATCAGAGCTAACACAACTTAGAAGTTTGGATGAAGAGGCCTGGAAGGTGGCAGAGACAGATGGGAAGCCAAGATGCAGAATAAGTTGTGAGGGAAGCAATGTGATAGATGGCATTATTAGAAGTGGGGTTTTTAAGAAGTAAAATACAGTTTGTTTACAGAATAGCCTGACAGAAAACACAGCTTGACTCCCAGCTCTGTTAAGCTCTCCTTGCACTCCTGTACCAACCAGTGTAAGATAATTTGTACCTCCATTAAAGTGATGTGATGTATTTTCCCTAATAAGATGTGCAAATTGATTGAACTTTCAAGAGCGAAAATAAAACCATAAAATACTTTGCATTTTGTTAGATCTGTTTGGAAACAAGTTTTCTTGGTATATAAACAAAGAAAAGTTAAATATTTGCTATTGTAATAGTAATTAAAAATATACATCAAATACCAAGTGCTTTCACACTTGGATCTATGACATGCCTTTTTCCTGGGTTCTAGTCTGCAAAGGACTGGCCAGCTCTCCCAGATTAAATTTTATTGCTCAAGTAGGTGAGAAAGCTTTCAGTCATACAAGATAGCTAGGAGTCCATGTTCAAAAAGTGACAAGATTTCAGAATTATCAACTCAGAAGTTAAAAAATATTTAAATCAATGTGTTGCCTTTGTAATTTAACACAGTTTTTAGATGTAGAGTTAGTAATTCTCAAATCAATTTATAGGAAAAAAGAATGACCCAAACCCAGGGAATTGACTGTATTTCCATATCACACAAATAATACAGTAAGTCTCTTAATCCAATATAAATGAGTTGTGCATTAAAAAAAAAATTGAGGGAAAGAAACACATGATAGCCAAACTATCACTGCTTTATAAATCTGCAAAGAATCAAAGCATTCCCTGATCATCTTTCCAGGACAGTGTCACATTAGGAATGAGCATAATTACTAGAAAGCATACACTTCCGTTAAACAAGATATTTTTAAAATGCAGAATGAAAGCCTAAGATTACTAATTCTATCTGCAGCTGTTATTTGGTATTGAGTACTCAAGGACAACTTCACTCCAAACATGTTTCTCTGTGCTTTGCCTGTGCTTACTTTCACTGTGTTTAAAAGAACTAGTCAAAAGTTGTCACTAAATTGCTTTCAAAGCCTTTTTGCTCACAGACTTTTCTGTCTCTGCTTCATTTCCCGCCCCCCCTTTTTTTTTTTGAGATTCCACTGAATGTAAATGTTCTTACAAATTTACAAGGAGGTATTTCACACCAGACTAGTCTTATACTTACAACAGATACAAAAAACCCCCAAACAACTGAATGCAGCACTTAGGTACTACCTTTTGTCCTGGAGCACTTCACAGAACTGGGCAAGTCTCACTGTCACCACTCTCAGAAATGGATACACCAAGCCTTTTATACAGCTTGTCAAAGATTACAGGCACAGACACTCACTGCCCCAGGGAAGGTTATGTTCAGCAAACAGTTAACACTATGTCAACAAATAAATTAATAACTCAAGATTCATTCTTTCTACTCCTTTCCTATCTCCTTATTACTCAGAGTTTAATCTTCAATTCAAGTTTTATAGCAAGAGACCACGTAATTGGTTCAGACACAGGAAAGAGACAGTAAAACTCAGTTTCCTGTAATACCCTCTGCCAGGGAGGATGGTTTTTTCAAGACTGTTAGGTATTAGCCATTCTCTCGACTACCACAGCTGCAATTAGATGCATTTTTAAGCATCCTATTAGTGAGAAGTATTGCTGTGTTTCCAGGTAAAGTCATTGCATACCGTAATAATTAGCCAGGAAGTACTTTATTCCCTAATACACCAGGAGCCGCAATGAATAGTAAGTGCAGGAGGTCTGAGACCAGTTGGACTGGCAACTTCCCTGGGCTTCCACACGTAGACTCAGAGGCGATAACATGGCTGCATAGGACATCATAATTGCATCAGTTTTGGGTTTGGGTGTTTTTGAGTTTTTTTACAGAAGTACAAAATTACAGAACTGATGCTTTCTACAGTGAGATTCATTGTATAGAGCACACTGTCATACTCTGCCAAAACAAATTAGCTGCTGTTGCTGGGAGCAGATTCATTAGGACCCAAAGGAAACTGTATTACTATAAGCCACTTCTATGTACTTTTGAGCTCAGAAAAATACCAGTACATTATCACGGAACCCTTGGGAAGCAGTCCTTAAACTCCTTACCAACTGGTTCCTGATAACACCCCTATTTTCTTGTTTATGGCAAAATGATCACTGCAAAAAGCTTGAAGACGAGGCTAGTGGCAAAGTTTTACAAAGGAAAAGAAAGAACATGACAGAAGAAAATGGGAACCATGTACAATAACTGTAAAGTCTAGCAAGGAGGAACTTTTAACACCCATAAGCGTATCCCTGCCACTGCTTTTAGCACAGTTTGCAAAGCAAGAAGTGTAGGATTTATTAAAGGAAAAGATATTGCAAACGCATTTTCACCTCAGAGGCCATGATTTTTTTTAACTCCCATGAAGAAGTCACTTATGACTTAATGGTAACAAAAATGGAAGGACTGTGACCTGCCTCCTCCAGAAGTAGACATGCTATTGGCTGTGTTGAAGCAGCACTTGTCCCAAAGGGACATCAATCAGCTCCTCAGAGCAGGAAGGCATGGCATATGCTAGTGATGAACATTGTAACAGCATCAGACTAGCGCCTCAACAGCTCACACAATACCCAAAACCAGCAGGCACCAGCTTCTGCTCTAGTCCTGTGCTCCCCTCATCAGTATTCTGTCCCCTGCTTGATCTCCTGAAGACCAGCACCTTTACAATCTCTCCTCTCTCTGCAGCAGCAGGAGGTGGGGGCCCGGGGCAGGCCCCCTATCATCCTCCAATTCCCTCTGTTTCAGCAGCACTTCTCCATTTTCCCCTGTGTGGGGTTAGCGGGGTCGAAGGAAATATGAGGAAGGGAGGCTGCAGTGAGGAGAGTCCAGGAGATCAAGGAGTAAAGGTGTCACCATCCCTAGCAACACCTTGTTACAAAAGCCTTTAGGAAAGTGTTGTCTCCTTCTCTCCTTCCTCTCTCCCTGCTTCCCAACAAATCCTAGTCACCTTAGGAGCATAGGGTTCAGCTGGGAGAGGACAGGGAGAGAAGGAGGAAGAGAGAGGTCCCAGTCCCTGTGCTGTGCTCTGATAAAGCTGCCACACCCTTATCCAAAAGTCTCAGCGGTATCATGCTGCTGTGTAGTACCATCATCACTCAACACATGCAGTACCCTTCTCACCCTAACCAAGGAAAGTTCACCCTGGCCCAAGATGTTCCCTTTCAGCAAAAACGTCAATATTATAATTTAGAAATTGTATCAAATACAGCAACATTTTCTATGGGGAAATATCAGTTTATTGAAGATTTTCCATTTATTGCTAGGACAACTGGAAGATGTTGTGGATTATATAGAGCAGAATATACCTTTTAAAGTCAATTGAATACCACACTGCAGTTACCCTGTGAACTCCCTGTTCCTGGGTTATATGCTTATTCCCTTCCAGCAGCAAGGTATTTCAGGCAGAGTCACTTCCCAGAATACAAAGTATGTTTCCTTGTGACAAAGCTCTCCAGTGCCTCTTGGACATTTAATTATGGGAGAAGGGTCTCAGATAATGAAATGGGAACATCATGCTCCTGAACTATAATTTCTGAAAAGCAATACACTGTGGTAGGGAAATGCAATTTAATTTTGAACTGACTCAGGAATTTCCCATGGAACATTAATTCTATTTTCTGCTCACCTCTGAATGTCAGCCTATTTCTTTCTTTCAGTTTAGAAGGCTTATGAAAGGTGCAGTGAGACCCTGCTTCCAAAGCTGTGGATTCTGTCTCCCTCCCTGGGGACTCTAGCCCTGGTGAGGGTGCATCTGAAAACAGAAGCCTATTGTGTCAAGCCTTAACAGAGGCAATGCCTAGCCAGAGGAACTGCTACCTAGATACCCAACACAGAGAAGTAATAGGGGTATTTCCACCCTGTTCTAGTTTGCAGGGGCTCCCAAAGCTCACACAACTTGCCTGAAGCTGCACAGGATCCTGTGCAACAACCAGAAAGTAACTACATCTTTACCAAGCTCCAGTGCAAGTTCTACTCATCTTGACAGCTTTAGTTTCAAAGGTCTTTCACTTCAAAAACCAAAACAAATCTTACAGTAATTCCTTAGTGTAAGCAACTGTTGGCGTGGAAATTTAGCATGGGACTGAAGTGCTGAGCTGGTCTGAGCTTATTAAAAGAACACCCAACTAGTACAAACTATGAGAACTGACTTGAATGTAATTTCTCACAACTGCATGTGTTTTTTTCCAAATTTACCTTAAAGGTTATCTATTTCCTTCTTCATCCCCTACACTTAACTATGCAGAAAACACTTAATGGCCGATTTGCTCAACCAAATATACCCAGATGCTTGGCAAAATTTGGTCAAGCTGATCAATAATGATGAACTTGATCAAAACCAAGAAAGGTACCAAAACATACCAGACACATCATTTTTCCTTGAAAGAGAGAAACCGTTTCTATTTTAGGTCACCCAGTTCCACATATTTTGCAAGACACAGACTGCCATTATATGAGTCTTTTCAGCACTCGTATCTCTAACCAAAAATGTTATGTGTTTGAGTTATCCACAGACAGCACCTATTTCCTATAGTTATTATGGGCAGCACTAGCATGTCAGGAATTCCAAGTATGTTTGGGTGAAGTGCCACCATGCCCAAAGTTAGTAATTCCTCTACTATGAGTGTAAAACCCACGTGCCTGGAGTAAATGGTAAAAAGAATGTGACACTCACTTAGAGCACAGATTCAGATGAAACTCTCAGACTGCAAGTTCTTGCCATATAATAAACATTACATCTGATTTCCCACTGAATTTCTGTATTTTAAAACTCTTTTGGGTATAGAAACACCAAAACTTCACCAGAAATATCTGAGAAACTGCCTGAAAATAATGAGGTGATGTATCTGCTAGATACTGAAATCACTTTTAATAAGTTCTAGAAAGAACAAGGTAGTCCAAATCTTCTTCTTTTGACTCACAAATTCACTGTCTAAGTGAGGACTATCAGGGGAATGCACATATTTTTAAATTACTGCTAGATGGGCTTTGTTCAGAGAAAACAAGAGATAAAATGTTTTAAGAAAATCAAACCTAAAAAACCTCCTGAACTCCAATCAAACGCACTATTTGGGGACAAACAAACAAGAAGGTTAAATTTAATTAACCCTATGTTCAGATCAAATTTACCCATGAGGAAATAGTTCCTAAGTGAAACCATGGCCAAACAGGCAAGCAAACACTGATTACATTGTCTTGAACACGGAAAACAACTTGTTTTTCAACTCTGTAATATTAAGAAGCATTTCAATCGGCATGTTCCACTAATGAAGAGTAAAGGTGTGTAGCAAAAATCATCTGATAGGAAAACAGCACTCCAAACTGCAATGGCAAAATTCTTAAAGCCCGAGATTCCCTAGGTATGCTAAGAAAAGTAATCTTGTGAGTTAATTTAGTGAGGAATAAAGTTCAAATGATCCATATGGGGAAAATGAGGGACTAAATCACCCAGGGAAAGCATTATCTAAGTATCCTCCTCATCCTAGAGGAACTGTTAAGAGTGCTCTGAAAGCAGCAGGAAAGCCCAGAGGAACCACCCTAGCAAATGCATGCAAAGGCAAGCTTCCTACTTACCCTACAGGGTGTACCATGGTCTCTTTTGCCACCTTAGTAATTCCAACGTATCCAGAATTATGTTACTATTAAGAGAATATTAGAGTTGTTAGAGAAGACAGAGGCAAGCTGACAAGCAGAGCTTTGTGAGAAGCCAGGCGGAGAGGGATGAATTTAAACCCTGGCCCAAGATGCTGTGTATTCTGTGTCTATCTTTAACTTCTAAATGATTTGGTTTCACATTCCTCTGAAGTCCCGTTGGCAGATGCCTTCGTGGAGCTTTACCAATCGCAGGCACTCAGCCCCCTCCCCTCCTCTATCCCTCCACCTCCTTCCCTCTTTTCCTCTCTCCCTCCCTCCTAAGCCTACCACTCCACCCCCATCTCCCCATCCCCTCCTCTATACACACACACACACACACACACACACACACAGAGTCACATGGGGTGGGCTGGCAGGATTTCACGGACTTCCAGCTCCAGCCTTGGCTGCCCGCCGCCGGGAGCCAGCAGCACGACAGCAGCGCAACACGGCGCCTTCAGAAATCTGGTGTGGCTTGGCCTGCCTCTGCTTGGTGCAGAGGTACCTGAAATTACTCCTTGTGCTCACCCAGGCAAAGTCCCTGAGTCCCAGTGTCACCGACTGACTAGCAGTCCAAAGCAGGACCCCCGAGAAGCATCTTCTGCAGGCGACTCCAGGTACAACGTGAAGGGAGGTGAGGGTTGGGGCAAGGCAGCAATTCACCCTCTTTTGGACAAAGCTTCTGCAGAGACTAATGTTTGGATGCCTACAGCACTTCTGCCTAAACAGGAAGCTTTACTGAAGAAGGGTGTATAAACAAAAAACCCCCCACCAAATAAAAACACAAAGCTTTTAAAGTTCCTATCTTGGTCAGTCTGTTGCTCTTTGTAGTAACAATGCATCTCAATGTTGTCCAGACTCTGAAGACTACAGGCTAATGGCAGAATTTGAGGTGAATGAAGTGGGGAAAAAACTCCTTCCACGTAACCCAGAAAGTCAGTCTCTCAACCAGAAACTGCAAGAGCCTGTAGTGTTGACACAAACCCCTGACTCTTCAGATCAGCCCTTTGAAGCTGCAGTTTTTAATACACAAATGCACATTCAGTTTAACACCACTTGCCATTGAGCCTGCCTTATCTCAGACATGGGTGGGAACGGAACAAGCCACAGACTTTATGTAAAATGTATGAATTATTGAACACTTCCAGTTGCAACAGGAAAATACCGATTGACAGTCACATTAATTCAAATAGAATAACATGGTACATGTCTCTGGTTTCTTGAGAGTCTTAAGCCTTTTAGCTGCTGCCAAGAGGGGTTTGTACCCACGGATGTGGCCAAGCAAGTAGCGCGCACAGGTTCGGGCAGAGGGGGCAAGGTCAAGCTGTACTCTGAACCACTTAGCTAAAAAAACGTTTTGAAAATGCCTTGCCAATGCCCTATTTGATGAGGCATTACACTTTTCAGAGCACTGGAGTTGAGAGGCTGGACTGATTTAGTAGTAAAAGTGATCGTGCAATTACTTCAGTCTAACAAAGGAAACAGATCAGACTTGGAAAGACCTAAATGGGGGTTAAAAAATCAGTCAAAGGGCTCTATCTTAGTGCACATTAAGCAACCCTGCACATCTGCCGCCTGCTTGATAACATACATATAATATATAAAGTTTGATGAAAAACAGCACCTCCACAGTCAGTCCCACAGATAGGAAGGGAAGAGTCCTCTTAACCTGGAGCAAACACAGGTTTATGGGCCTGAAAGAGTTGCCAGCAACATCCAATTATTAAATAACAAACCATTTGACAACTTGAAAGATTTACTTTGAAATACTGACCTTTGTTACTATTAGCGAAGTCAGACCTCAGTATGTTCCATGTCTGCCTCCCAGAGCACATTACAAACTCCAGCAAGAGAAAGACATGCTGTGGACTTCCTGCCAGACAGGGAAGAAGGCACTTCACTGCTCTGCCTCAGGATTGCTGATACAACAGTTCAGGGCATGTGTCTATTAGTCAAGTTGAGGAGCTGCAGTGAAGGGCAGAAAAGCTGTCTTGCCTGGCACTGCTTTCATATAGAGCCATCTCTAATACTGCCAGATTACAAATCTCTTTAAGAGCAGAGAAAATCAGAGTCAAAGAGTTTCCCATGCTCTAACTTCAGATAATGCAATTTTTTCCCCAATTGTTTGCAAGAATGTTAGACTTGAAGGGCAGATAATCACTAGAAGCAGAGACCAACAGTTAACACGACATAAAAAGCATAGTGCTTTAGATGCTCAGAGAGACAAAAGAACAAAGAAAAGTCTTTGTGCCTTTGTGGCTGAGGGCTCCTTTCTAATTAGAGCAACAAGGAAGGAAGAAAGAAGTTCCCCGCGGCAGAAGGTGCAATGGACAAATGTGGTGATTCAGAAGTGAAGTCATGAACAGGAAGGATTTAAGGCTGAGCTGTTTATAGGACTCCAACCTACCTCTAGAGAGTGCTTAAGTGTTAGAAAAAACAATGGGGGAAAAAAAAGGGAAATCCACAGAAGCAAATTCACGCTTTTATCTAAACTTGTGTATTTCCCTTAGTAGATATGAGAGGAAAGAGATTGGGTTTTGAAACCTCTGAAAGAACACTTAAACTGTTTGCTTCCCCTGTCTCTTACGGGGTTATTTAAAAATCTAAGCGTATGGGAGTAGGAGGAGTTTTGGAAAACGATGCTGCAAGTTACTGGGAAACCTTGAATGTCAACATGGGACAGCATGATCCTAATCCCATGAATGGGACAGTCAGAGGTCATACGGCCAAAAGCCATATCATATAAGCCAAAGGAGAAGACAGGTATCCAGTTTCCTCAGATGAAGAGCTGTGCAATAATACCAGTGTCTAATGTGCAACACAAAGTGTACAGCTGGGAGAGATTTACCACTGCTGTGAGAGGGAATACTACTCTTTCTCTCTCAGCAGGGTCTGTTGCTTATAACCATCTTCAAATGCAACAGACCAGGGCATTAGATTTGAGATATATGAAAATATATTAATAGGAAGTTCATGTGGCGAAGTGGGAACTAGCTGGTGTGGCAGCAGCGGAGGGAGCAGCAGGGAGGGGAGAGTAATCTGGTACCAGTAACAAGTGTAAATAGGTAACATGTTTGGAGCCATGTGACTTCCTACCCATTCCCAATTTAGCCCAGTGCCTAAGAGGCATGATGTGTCCCTTCATGTTTAGCTATTTTTAATGTGCACAGAATTTGCTCTTTGTCTCCTCTTGTCTGTCAGTATCTTGAATTAATTATTCTTGGCACTCTTAAGATTTGGGCTTACTGGGACAAGCAACATTCTCTACCCTACGGGCTCAATCCTTCTGTGTCTTACTCAAGAGTATTTCTTGCTCTTTGGAATGATCTTGTTAACCTCTGCAGATGATTTCTGCACAGGTTTGTTTGAGAGTAAGAGCTTTGGAGTAGGAACTATAATTGCATTGACAGGAATGCAGTTCCTGCCTGTCACAATGGATCCACCACTGTTTATTCAGTATTATTCAATCTGCACACCCCTCTGTGCTCCAGCCTACCTCCAGCCATTCCTGCTCAGCTATGTGGCTACACCAAGAGCCCTCTCCAACATGGCCCAACAGGCAGGGTTTGGCCAAGTGCTGACCCATGTGTTGCTTCTCCCCTGCCAACCACTTTTTTACTGGAAGAGATGGGGAACAGCTATTGAAGCAGATGAGGATGGAGGGCTTTTAGAGCCAGTCCCCAGCATCCACTCCCTTGCTGCCCCTCCACCACACAGACTCCAACACAGCAAGGTACATTTGCCCTGGAAGGCAACCCAGGGGATTGACATGGGCTAACACAGGGCAAAACACTGCCCTGGTCTCCCAGTGTGGAGTCTGACTTCTCTGAGCACAACACTCCTACCATTTCCATGATGCTCAGTGGATAACAGAAGGAAGCTGAAATGAACACTGAAAATGTTCAGATGGGTTAGTTCCACTACTTGCAAAACTTATGTGAATTGCTTGGATTCTGGTAAGCATTAATAAAGTAAACGGGAATGCAGTCAGTACATACTCTGTCAGCAATTTTGCAGCAACAGGGAATTTTCTGTGCTAGCTTTTCTGTTCTTGATTTCTGTGTTTCTGTGATTCAAGCTATAGGGAAAGAAAGGAGATTGTCCATGGTCATAAATCTAAGTGTCAGGAATAAATCATATTTTCAGTCATTCCATTTTACTGAATAAAGAAAAAATCCATTATTTACCTTTGAACATTTCTTTCCTTTTTCCTATGTCTTGTATTTATAGTTTGGTAAGAGCTTTTAGGACAAACTCATGGTTTAAACTAGTATTTATCATCGTATATAAGCATGTCACATCTACAAGAGCCAGGATATAAAGACTTTGGTTCTATTTTTGTACACAAGAACAAAGTGTAAGCATTAATTATGAATAATTAAGCAACTTATGAAAAACTCTGTGCTCTTGCAACACTTGTTCACTGCAAAATCAAGCCATTATTTACCTGATGCATTTTCAAACTTACCTGAAAAACATCTAAGAGGAGAACTCAAACAATTCTGCTCCCATTTCACTTTTATTCAAACACTAAATATGGGAAAAAGACTAGTCTTTTTGCTAGTGTCAAAACTGATCAGCAAAATGAAGATTTTGTAGATACAATAAAATGCAGAGAACTTCTAAAAAATAAAGTTTTGTAAGTAAATGACTTGATTTTACCACATTAATTTATAAAAGTATTTTTCTAAAAAGTTAAAAAAAACCCAGACAGCTAAACCTTATCCCACACGGTGCTGAGGCCTGAAAAAGTCTTTCCAGGCCTACTGATGCTGACTGATAAATAAAAAGGCTGGTTTCAGCCCTTCTAACATTATCTATTATTGGTCCTTTACCTGAAAACATGGCCCTTTAAAGGTTTGAAGTGACAGCTATAGTTCATTAAAGTTGCTTGGTGAGCAGTGTACCTAATGAAGATTGTCTTCCTAAGGATTTATGATCCTTTATTTATTGTTCCCAGTGACAGTAATCCCTCTTTCCTCTAAACTCTCATGGCCACTCCTGCCCGTCAGTATAGAAGTGTTGCCTACTTACATTTTCAGCTTTGTGCAGCTAACCAGCGTCACCATCTTCATAATTACCCTTCTAATTTCCCCAGGCCTTCATAGCTGTTCTTCTAGATACTGCCCTAATCAGTACTCCCGCTCCCCCTTCCACACCCCCTTTTGTATTTTGTCCTTACCTGGGGAAAAAACCAGCAAGCAGGTTGTGCAGCTGGTTCAGAGCTGTGTGTGCTCGGGCTGACCAGACAGCACACACGGGAGCTGTTTCAAGAGCGAATGTTGCATGCCCTGTCTTTACTGGGTTCATATCTCAGATTCCACTTCACAAGAGTCAAGGAGAATCAGTATAGCTGAGATTTCTTCCTCAGTGTTTAATTTTGCAGAAGGTATCTAATGGGTTCAGAACTACTGGCTGTGGCCAGAAGTGTGAGACAAACAATCTTAGCATGATTGTGTTCCCTTAGAAAGCGAAACTCAAATAAAGAAACAGCCCACATGCCAGCTACAATGATTTATGACACAGCCTTTGCTCCAGCAGGAGATGCTCTTAGTCTTGATGATAAGAACCCTCTGCTGCTTTCAAGGCCTCGTGTCTGCTCTAACCAGCACACAGAAGGTAGCAAACACTGCTAATTAAGAAGGCTCATTGCAGCCTGCTCTTGGAAGGAGAACTGAAATGTTTGTGAAAGTAAAGATCACAACACAAAAACCTGTCACAACTTTTGCCTGAAAATAATGTCCTTATTCCTGAAATTACGAATTGAGTGTTCTCGTTATGGAAATGGCTCTGTATCACTGCAGCACCCTGGTTTTATTGCTGCGTTATGTTCTGCACTGAAAATGTTTTCCAGTAAGTTATTTCACAAAAATGTCACAAATATTGTATCTTTACATTTGGCTGGACAGACAACCACAAGCTTTTTGTGGAAATTCAGCCAATGGCTGAAGTGCGTGTGCAGGCAGATGCAACTGTGGCTGGAGTGACGCACACACTTTTTTCAGAACTGGAAGAGGATAATCTACGAAACAAATTCTCTGTTCAGCTGAGTCAAAGGTATGAACAATCCCCTTTCACTCATCCCACATAGTACCAAAAAACCCTTTTCCTCTAAAATAAAACTCACTGAATTCCACCCTGCAGACGAAAAACTTGGGAAAAAGAGGAAATTACAACTTTTTTTTTTTCAATTAATAAAGGAAAAAATACACAGCGAGAGCACAGAAGGAGGCCTGGAAGTCTCAGAAACTGCTAATGAGAGCTGGAGCATTAATATATAGGCCAACAATGAATCCCATCAGATCAGTTATGTAAAAGCCAGCAGCGCCTGACTTGCTCTCTGAAATGCATCAGTGCCCCGCAGGGCTGGGGGAGGTGTCCCTGCCACGGAACCCTCTCCTTCCCTCTCTGTCCTGCCCCCAGGGCGGCAGGGACCCCTCGCGCTCGGGGGTTCCCGGTGCTGCCGGGGGTGCACGGACAGAAGCAGAGCTCTGCTCGGCCCGAGGGTCTGAGCTGGGGCGGGAGCATGCAGCGTAAGACAGCCTGGGAGAAGCTTGTCCTACTGCTCCCTCTGCTGTACCCATCCTGTGGAGAAATCCCAAATGTCAGCGCAAAACGCCGGGATAAGGGATGGCAGCTTTCAGCGAGCAATCTGCAGGCAGCACAAACAGAGACAGGCTCCGCAAAGAGATGAAGTCGCTAATGATGAGGCAGAAACAACCATCACACTCAGGAGATGGCATAACATGGACATTTTTGCATCCAACATAGCAACTCCCTTCAGCTCTGTACCTGCTGGGGGTTTCCCTGTCGCTTCCAGAACGGTGCAGGGAAATAACGCTTCTCCTTGGCACGATCATCTCGCTTTCTGACACACATTTAGATCATGATCTCATCTTACGAGATTGATGGGTGTCCAGATGAGCCGCAGAGAGAGGCGCGGGAAGCTCCTCTGGCAGGACTGCAGGCAGCAGCCGAGGAGCCCCGTGTGATGGAATGCCAGCACCAAACACCCTCCCAGCAAAGGGGGGAAAACACCCCGAGCCATGGCAGTGCCATGCCACATACACACAATAGGGAGCACAGGGAAAAAATAGAAGCAGAAATGAAAGCAGGAAAATGGCTTATGGTAGTGAAGTCAATCATGTGTTAATTAACAATTCAATTGCTGTGGAGAACGGTTTTTCTAACCAAAACCCACCTGAACACAACTCCAGTCAATAATCTCACCCTGTACACTTATTTCTGAGGGCTGAGAAATTGGCAGCACTGGATACCGCCTATAAAAGACATTAGTAGCTACCATGAAAGCATTTATTTGAACATAGGGAAAACTTGTACCCCAAGGAAAATACATATTTTCAAACGCTCAAACATTACAATGTGCTTTTTGCAATCTTCAGAGAAGTATTTCAGTTACTCCACACTTTCCTTTTAGCACTAATTTATGGAAATCCAAACTAGAGTAGAAACCATTTCCAAGGAAGACTTCTTCCCTGAGAAGGTGTACACTCATCAGAATACGGAGGAATGGTAAGAAGAATCAGCACCTTCAGGAAAAGTGGACAATTTCCATAATAAAAAAGGTGATAAAAGTCTGAAAAGCTGGAATGCAAGCTTAGGTGTTTGAAAGGTCAGCCACACACTCATTTTAATCCTTCTGAAGAATTTCAGGAACCTTACACAACTTCTACAACAAACGAACAAAAACCACCCTTCCTTAATACCATGATGAGACTAAAAAAATTAATCATCGAATTCCAGAAAAGCAGTGTTAACAGACAACCTACATTCACTTTTTTTTTCCTCCATGCCCCATATATTATTTCCTTTTATATTACAGAACATTTATCAGCTAATGAAAATATTGGAAACCAGACTTTATGATATAACATGGTGATAAAGTGAATTGCATTTAAAAGTCAGTAGGATCTATGTCACAGAGCAAATATGGAAGAAATTTGTTCAGTAATTTTAAAGTTGTGAATAATTAGCATGGCATTTTGAAATGCACTTGATCATGACCTAATTCTGCCCTAAATTCTTCAATTTTAGTTTTTGCAAAGCTATACAAGCCATCCAATACTACAGTAGTATTAGAGTGCTGCAGCACTACTGAGACCTGCAGAAAAATTCTACCCCTAAATAAGTGGCTCCAGCAAAGGAATGCGACATGGCAATTTGGGGCAGAATGCAGACCATTCTTTTCAAATGCAGTACTTCAGATTTACATAAATGCAAACAAATGCAGTTTGACCTCAGGGCTGACACAATGTACCTAACTCACACTTGCCCAGCTTATATGGAAGAGGCTGGAATGGAGCTGAAAATATTAACTAAACAACATCCACAGGAAAACTGAGATATTAAAAAACATTTTATCTGTGGCAATCCAGTAATAATTGCAGATTATTTTGACATTGTTCTGTGAAGTGTCATAACAGCCACAAGTATTCCATGTGTGTGGCACAGAGACCAAGCACAGGTCTGGACATAAACTACCTGTTTGTCAGATTCTACAAAGCTGCTCTTTATTATAGCACCTCCTCCCATCTCTCTGAATTCACCATGTTTATCCCCAATAAAAGAAATTAGAGGTTTTTTTCTTTGTTCAGACAACTGTATGCTTTATCCAAGAGCCTCAGACATTACAGTGCAAATTATTTGTATTTCTTGCTACAAAAAGACTTGCTCCAGGACTTTGTGACAACACTGACTACCTGAGGGAAATCAAATTAACAGCAGCTGAGACAGAACTATTAAAGGCATGTTTTCCCCTATGTACAGTAGTCTGTTAACGTATCCACAGGCACTGAGAAAGTGAGGATAAAGCAAGGACATTTCTCTGAACCATCACTATTTTTCACATTACTGTCTATTCTTGTGAAGGAGCTGTGGATGCAGTGATATTGATAGGCACTGGGGCTCCTCAAGCCTCAACTCAAGCATGCAGATTTTACAGCCATGCACACTATGAAGATACTAGCCTCCAAAATAAATCAAGCAAGGCTTTTTGCTTAAGACTACAGAGGTAACTGCAAGGTTGTTCTGGTTCTAAGTGTAATGACGCAAGAAACCAGCACACCAAAAGCCTGTCTCTCCTGCCCTCATGCCCTTGTGAGGCACCATCCAGCCTCCAAAGAAGGAGGTCACTTTGGGATGGCACCCAGACTCCTTCTGCACAACCTGCCAGGGCAAGATGCTCACAAAGGAGCTGTACTCACCCTCCAGCTCAATGACTTAGATGACATCTCTGCTGTTTCCAGAGGAGGGAAAAGACATAGCACCAGATTACTCATGGTGACAGGGACCACTTTTGTAACTGGGAATACCACTCTGAAATGCTGTCAGTCACAAGGTACTCATGGCACAGAGACCACCACACCACGATCACGCTTCTCAGGCATTACCCGAGGGGTGAATGCAGCAGGGGCAGCGTAGGCTTGAACCATGAGAGCAGTGGTATGAGACCTGACCAGGTCTCAGCTCTGCCACAGGTTTGTTTTGTGAATTTAGGATTTTACACATTTACTTCCTCCCTCCCACTTATAATCTATATCTGCATAGTCTTCAGTGGTTGCCACGTTTCTAGGTGCTTAGAGCAACTAAAACCTTGAGGATCTCCAGCCTCCTAGCACTACTGTGACTAAATATTGAAAATTGTTCATCAAACATTTTTATTTCATTTAGTGAATGGGGAAATTAACTGAGTTGAAATAAAAATGCCCCTTCCTTCAAAAACCTTTTTAATCAGCCTCAGAATCTGAATCAATGTTGAGTGCAAATTTAGCTGAATAGACCAAAAAACAACAAAAGAAATCTCTTTACAAAAGGTATGGATTCAACCCAGCCGGTAAATAATTAAAGCTCCTCTCTGTTCCCTTCCACTTTCTATTTTAAGGCTTTTCATTATATGGGATCAAAGTCAGCTCGAGCTAGAGAGAGTTAGACAAATCCATCATGGAGACAGAATGAATGCATGATCTCATCCCCTGTGACACCAGCCCGACGGTACCACCTGTTTGAACTCAGCTCATACCACTTCTGATGGCACTGCCAATGTCAAGCATATCACCTGAAATTCAAGGTGGGGGCGTGTCAACTCTCTCCACCTAAGCAAACAAACAGAACTGCAAACCTGGCATCGGGAATGCTGCAGGCAGACAGGGCTGCAAAGAGAGCAGCCACAAAAAGGGTTCAGACCCCAGGAACATAAACCACTCTGAGCCTAAAATCAGCTGTATGAAGAAAGACTGATTTCTGTTTGGAGAGGAGGCAAATGGGGAGAGAGGAATGCAGGATAGCTGTTTAAAAATTATAAATAGTAAAAATAAGAGAAATTAAACATTCTTATTTATTTTCTCATAATAAAAGAAAAAGAATACATTGCCATCAGAAGACAAAATAAACAAGAGATATGAAAGACAAGTTAAACAGGGAATTTAAAACTGACAGGCAAATTCAAAAGAGATTAAGGAAAATTCTGTTCTACCTTTTCAAACTTAAAGTGTAAGTTTACCCTGTGGAGCTGTCTGCAGCACAATATAATTGGGACCAAAAAGGACTATAAAAAATATTCATTAGATTGTTAATGAATTCCTGCATGTTCCCATTAGAAACCCAGTTGTTTTAAAAAGAAAGAATATAATCATTAATGAATCTTGCTTTTTTTAAGCAGTAAAAGACAAACAGTTATACTTACTGTATACAAGCAATGATTAAGTGTCAGGGAATTAAGACATTCCCCTTAAGGGAAATCCACAAGGATTAAGGAAATTCCCCTCTTGTCACATTATTCCCTAACTGTCAACTGGCCAGTTTCTGGGCACTGTCAGGAACAATGTACTGGATCAGATCCAACACATCAATGTTTGGTTAACCCTAAAGTTCAGTTAAGAAATTTCTGTCTATAACTCTTGTTTAAGTAAAAAGGTTGTGGCCTTGTGAGTGGACCATAAACTTTGTGTTCTAAACCATTTTTTGCTCTGACTACCAGTAGCTAGCAGCACTTGAAGATGAAGGCAGCAAGCATACATCAACCCTACTTGCTTTGGTGTATTAAAACCACTTCGGCCTACATCTGGGTCAAGATACACTATTTTACTTCTTTGAGCTGCCTGGCAATGTCAGCACAAAGTTGACTTCAGGTCTGCCTCTGCCTCAAGAACATTTGCAGTTCCAGGAGATGTAGGGTCTTCTGGATGATGAAACTTGCCACTACACTGATATGAGTCAAATTGTAAAGTTATTACAGATATCAAAAAATGTCACTGCTGTGAAATTTACGCAATTCATTTCTCAGAGTCTACTGCGGTGAAAACAAGCAGTTTAGCACCTCACTATCTGAAAGAGCTATTTCAAAACATACTCTAGATTAAGACTGCATGGCAGAACTTTTTCCCAGTGAGAAAATGCACTCTGGGGATGAGTAGAGGCCTCAAACAGCAATGTTCTCTTGGGTGACCTCATTACCAACTTCTTAAAAAGTGTGATTCTCCTATTTACTTTGAGATGCTTCTTTAATCAAATTCATAAAATTACTTTCTTTTGGTACCAGACAGATAAATAAATGGACATTATTCAGACCCAACAGCTCATCAAATGAAGGGGGGAAAAAAAAGCTCACAATAAAAATTAGATTGAAACGGTTTTGATGCTTTATGTGGGAGTTAGCTGTATGCAGAATTGAACTGTATTTTCTTGGTTTAGCTGAACTAAGCTGTACTGACAAGAGCATGCTGAATTAGATCCGGTTGTAACCCGAGGTGAACCTGCAGGATAAACCTTACGTCATTTTATTGCTGCAGTGCTTTCTTTTTTCCACAAGCAAATGTGGCTCACTTCCCTCAATCTCTGAAATGCCGTATCGGGTGTGCTGGCTATGGGGTAGAAGTCTAAATAGAGCATGTTTGGATTTATTCATTTCAGGCCCCTGGAAATGGAACTGAGCTACTAGAAGAGACTGAAATAAGACTACAAAGGCATGAGAGAGGCAAATGTGAACGTAATAGGGGGTATTAAAATATCCCCTGTACTGAAAGACATTTACTCACATTTCTGATTTGTACTTTTGGACATTAGCCTATACCGGGCAAAACCATGTTTCCCTCTCAAAGCCTTGTAGGGACATCTTGCCTTGCATTGTGAGGTAATTGAACCTAACTGGTGATGATGCCAAGTCCTTCATGGCTACAGCATGTTAAAAATACTTCATTTCTACAGCATCATCTGCGCTACTTTGCAGGGTAAGAGAAAACTTTCTTCCAAGAGCCTGACACTTCCTTAGCATGAAGGACAATGAGGAAATGGCATGACAATCCCCTCTGCCAAATTTCTGTGACCACATCATTGCTTCAGAGACCTAACTGAGCAGGTAATATTGCTTCTTACATTCTGCCTTACAGCCAGACCTACAAAACATGCTCTGTGTCCTGCCTTCAGACGTGTTTCTAGGCACAAAACTATTTGCCAGAACCAGCTGGAAGCCTTTGTGGCATATAGTAAATGGGCACACAACCCTCTATTATCTCAGTACCTGAGGACTCCTTTCTTTGTTAGCATTTTCCCTGACTTTCTGTGGCATGGCAGACCACACAGGAGCCCTCCCTGGATTATCTGTATACTTACAGGAAAAGCAATTCTGTTGGCAGTTGCACTACCTAGGTAATACACAGACCACTGTCCATCACACAAGCTCTTTGCCCGCAGAGCCCTGGGAGGAGGAGTCTGCCTGCTCAGTTGGAATGGTAGGACACTATAAAATTGAAGACAAACCATTCAGTGTACACCACTTGCTGACTGCAAAATCTGATTGTAATCCATGGGCTGATACACCTTCTGCCTTCAGAATCATAAAACAAGTGAGCTGGAGAACAGGGATGGTGCAGCAAGGACATGGGATGCACCCAGTTTGGGCCCAGCCTGCAGCCACTAAGCACATACACAAATAATGAGCACCTCACACAACTAGAAATTCTCTTGCTCCAAATGGTTAAGGATGATATTTCAGGCATTTTATTTACTCGAAAAACATTTTTCTTTTTCCTCTACACTGGCACTGGACTAAATAGAGTCCACTCTGAGGATCTTTCACATTGTCAGGAGTTACCTTGCTACTACAGGTTTCTCCATCCTAGGAGCTATATAGCTAAACATTATTTTCCAACTGTACATAACCTTGATAATGATTTTTCTCCAGCTCATATGCAGTGGAGATATTCTGGAGATACCATGATTTTGCTTAATAAAAATATAAATCTCTATAAATTCATCATTTCAGGTCTTGAATAACTGGAAATGCTCTTCCTACATAATTTGTCATGATTTCCTCTGTATGAGTTCAATGTAAGAAGCGCACAGCTAAATTATGCAGGACTATAAACTTACATAACTGTTTGTAAGATATAAGTACATAAAAAATAAAGCAGCTTTAATAGTTAGGAATGCGTATGGCCAAACTTCGCCAAAGATTTGGGAACAAAGATTTGGGCAGGGCTCTCCCCACATGGTGGGCCTTTCCAGCCTGTGCAGTGGATTTTTTAGGTGAGGCACAGCGTGTGCAGAACTGGCCCCACCGTTTAAGTCCTAAGGTCCATCTGCCATGGCCGAGCGAGCTTGGACAGTGACAGTGAAGTCCTTGGGACTGTCACAGCACCCGGTACTAACTGGGGCTGACACTGTTTAGCATCCAAGATCTGACAGGATCAGATGTCAGGGAAGCATTTAACTGCCAGGAGATGGTCCCTACTGAGACTCGAACTCACGACCTTGGGATTCTGAGTCCAGAGTGCTCTCCATTACACTATGGGACCGCCCTAGTTAGGAATATAGAGATGTCCAAAGTAGAGCTGAGGAAAAAATGATTTGGCATTTCTTCTTTCGGTGAACAAGTGTACTAGTATTTAATTAGTACAAATGGAAGTAAATCTGAGAATAGACTGTGATTCCATCAGACAAATGGAAGCCAAGAGCTGGCAGAACTAATTATGAAGCAGCTATAGGAACAAGCATAAATATAATATGTACAGAGATGTACTTACATTAAAAGATCGCCTATCGCTGGCCCTAGTTTCTCCTCCTGAACAGCAGTGCACGCACCCACATGGCTCACTGGTACCACCTGCACAATCTGGAGTGTCAAGGATCAACAGCAAGCATTGCCTACTTACCAAGTCCATCAGCAATAGTCCACCCTTTGTGCCTTTTTGTAGTTTGCATTCTCCTTTTCTTGGAGCAGAGTATCACATTACCCATGCTGCCTTCTACTTTCAATGCAAAAATCTGAAGGGAAATAAAATCCTTCAATCTTCTACTTGGTTTATTAAATCTCTCTCACACTGTTCATCACTTCCTGAGGCCCTGCAACACAAGCGCTTCCGTTCTCTACTCGTGGGACTCTAAACCTTTAGCTTTCTATCTGGATGGCTATGGGCACAATTTGCCCAACCCCTGATCTCTTTCTCTGGTCCATGATAAGAATCCTTGTTCTCACTTGTGGTGTCTCCTACCTCTGCTGAAAGAGCAGAAAGCCTTTTACAGGGTCACATATATACCCTTTAGTTAGGTGTTCTTTGATTGACAATGAAAACCACAGGACAGCACAAATGAACCCAGGGTTCATGATGCAAAGCACTGCTGTTAAAAATTGTATTTGGATACAACCAGAAATTGGAATGAAAGTGGGTTCATTAGCAAATGTCAGCTTTTCGGCACACCCCAAGCATGTACATTTGGAAATTCTTGCTGCTGTTCCTCATTAAGATTACAGTTTGCAGCTTCCCTGCACTGTTCTCCCGTTAGGTGTGTGAATGAAGCATAGAAACAATTTGTTTTATTGTCTCCACTCTCAAACAGAATTAAATTAAAAATAGCAGTAAGGCATCATATTTAAGAGGGCAGTAAAACAGACTTATAATGGCCACAGGCGTGCTCCTTCCCTTATAGCAAATCCTGTAAAATCAGAGGGAGGCCGCAGCTCTGCTTGGGATCCTTCTACCAGATTTGGCCCCAAGAAAAGATTTATTGAGAGGGACAACACTGTGGGGTAAGTGCCAAAACCCTGCCCGGACTCTTGGTCCTCAGGCCATTTGGTTGGAGGAGATGATAATCTGCTTTATTGTTCCATCTTGCTGGCAGGGCTTCTTTTTAGGGTGATGATCTTCTAGAGACATTTGCCTGCCAAGCACCATGGGGGTCCATTTGGTTGAGAAGGCTCCTTAATCTATAGGTGCTTTACTGTAAACCTAATGCAGGTTGCTTTTTTTAATTTTTACCCTCCCAGGGGCAGACAGTGGTACCAATGTCCACAGTTTGCCCACTCCTTTCCTACCATACAAGATGTTACAAGTCTGCATCTCAGGACACTGAGGGACTAACAAAATAGCAGGGCATGGATTCTACTGCTGACATCTATTTGATACAACTAAATTTTTTCAAAACCAGTGAGCATGAATCAGGTCCATCCCGAACTGCAAACATTAATCTGAGTGTTAAAAACCCAAGGGACTAAAGATGTCTGTGGTATGCAAGTAATACTCAGATACCAAGACTTCAGTTGGTACCTAAGATACACGACACTGTGGTCACTGTTGGATTTCCACAGGGCTCAAGATTACTTATCTGCATATCTTAAACTGCTTTCAGATCTAAGGTACAGGTAACTGGGGATAAAAATATGGGATAGAGACAACTTGGATAGGAATTTAGTTGTTTATCTTATTTAATTTGAACACCCTATACTTAAGAATATATTTGGTCCCTGGTATTTAAGGGGTTTCTCTATAGAACGCTCATATAACAACGGTAGTAAATCCTACAAGAAATGTACATGTGCCATTTCCATCCATGTTACTGGATTTACAGGTGAAATGGGAGTCCCCCCTGGTTCGCAACTCCAGCACAAAGACCTCTTGGCTTCACAGAAAACAGCAAATGTGCAAAGGAGTATCAAGGACAGAGGAGCTACGCAGGGGTCCTTCTCTGCAGCCTTTCGCACAGCGCTCAGAGATGTTTGCCGTCTACAAAAAGGCAGCCATATAGTGGATAGTGGGGCGCAGCAGTTGACAAGTCCTGAGCACACAGCATGCACAACAGCGGCTGAATACTGCCATGAAAACAGTGATGGGAGAGCCAACTCTGAGTGTTAAATCTCTTCTAGCCCTTGGTTGGTGTCTTCCCATGCACAGACTTGCCATGCAGGAGTGGTGACCCTCTGAAAATTTCATGCTAAGGGTAGGAAAACTGATTAATATACTTCCTATAGCTCTACCCACAGATGCCTAGAGCTTTTTCATCTAATATATACATAAATTAAACCTCAGTAACTGTGAATTTTGCTACTGCAAAAAAACCCCATGAAACAATACAAGTTTTCCTAATCCTTCTGCCATATGCAGAGCAAGCACTGTTGTGAAAGCTGCACACTCAGGATGTGCTAATTGCCAGGTCCCAGGAGCACTCCCTTAAGCCCACTCCACTTCTTCCTATATGTGACAGCCTTTACTACACTGTGATGAGAATCTCCGACCCATATTTTGAAAGTGCATTATTGCAGTTTAAATTTATAATAGAATCATTAAGTATAAAGTTATTTTTTAATAAAATTCTGCTGTGGCTTACTACAATTCTACACCAGTAATCAATATTTACTCACCGTTAAAATTATTCTGAAAATACTTTTCATATTATTAAACCAGACGCTTTTCACTAGAACACAAGTATTTTTCACCCTAAAGATAGTGAAAATGGGAGTTAGAGATTTATCTGTATCCTATATCCTAAAACCACCTTGGCTGCAATTTATTAGAGAAGTATTTTGAAAAAGCCAAAGAGCACTGCAAATTCAACCCCTTAGTACTCTGTTTTACATCTCTGTTGTGCAAACAGAATCAGGACAGGACAGCCATTAACCTCTTTTGTTGAAGTTCGCTGCATTTATGACATGACAGAAGTACCATATACACTTAATTGTACAGGCTATTTGCACATAACCAAATGATCGAACTAGAATAGCTTCCCAAACTCTGTATCCCTAGTCTATACACTGCCACACAACTCAAGAATTTGCATGTTAACTTGCAAGTAAGAATTCAGGACACTTTTCAAGTTCACAGAAGTTTAGAAGAAGCAGGTGAGTAGGTAACGAAATTGGTTTTTTCTACCTGAAAACATGACACTTTATTAGCATATCACAGAATGAACTTCTCTTTTTGTAAAAAAGGCTTATTTTTCTATATACACACAGATTGGCAATGCTTCCATTGTTCTACTGAGCTGTTCTACAATACCTTAAGAAGAAATATTCCAGAGGGAAACTGAGAGCAAATTATTTTATAATCAATTTTTTTCTTGGACCATTTTTTTATTTTAGATTGTGGATAAACATGGCTTCACAATTGCTGTTCTCAACTTGACCCTTTCCCTCACACCTCCAGTGACGTCATTGTCCTGCATCTTAATTTCTCACTGCTGTAAGGTCAACAAAGTTTTCATACCTGACTTCACCACAGGATCCACCTGAGGATCAAGACATGACATCAGAACACAACAGCTACATTTCCTGGTTAGAAATATCAGCTCTGTACAGTCTTGCAGACACTTCTGCTGCCTTTGTTGTCTTCTTGCTGTTTTCTCTGAGCTATTAAATTATTCATCTGTCAACATAAATGTAGAGTTCATCATATAAACATACAGTCACCATTTTTCAGAGCAGGCATCCAAAGACAAATTCATATAAAGGTTTTTTATAGATCATCAAACCTGCATAGCAAAAGACACAATATACCACAGGGGTGGTAGTATATAGTAGGACTTCAGTTAAACTCTGAGTAAAGCAGTATTTTAGCCTACTCTCTGCTATGTTACTTTTTATGGTGAGGATTCCATTTTGATTTGCAAAGCCAACTCCTGCTTCATGCTTCAGTTGATACAATCCCCAAAGTAACATTAATCTCAACAAACCTATCCTACTGTACTGCCTTTGAAAATTTATGTTCTCTGTACTACTATTTGCTTTCCATGCAAAGCAGCTACTACATACCTGGTATTTTCAACTAGGACCTATCTCTTGGCAAGAACTCTACAGATCTGACTGAGACAACATTAAGGTAGAACTAAATACTCACAAAATACCCAATGGCTATTATTACCTTTTCAGTCTTGATCCTATTAAGACTGCTAAATATATGGAATTTCCATATGTTCTGCTTACCTGGACTTCAATGTGAATAAAGGGGACAAAAGACTAATTTGTCAGGGCTTAATTTTCTACATGAATTTTAGGCATGGTCACTTATACTACATAAAATAATCCTAATGCTGTTTCATGCATTTTGCACAGTCAGCTTTCTCAGATAAAGTCTGAAGATTCAATTAAAATTTAAAAAGAATAATTACCTTTTAATAAAAAAGTTTGAGTTAACAAAAGGAACAGATTGATCATTCAGTAAGATCATATTCTAGGTAAAGACAGCCTGAGCGGCTAAGCAATGAAAAGCCTGTTCAAACACTCAATATTTAACTACAAGTTTTGTAACGTATTCACAGGAACCTTAGCAATGTCAATTAGAGCAAATATTGGGGCAAACCCCAAAAGACTGAGTTGAGTTTGATTTTCATATTATTCCATTTTACAGAATAAAATGGCATGCTCGCTCTTGAAAAGAAGCTAAGGAAGTACACTAGGATTTGCTACCTCAGAAGACAGTGTCTCCCTTCTACTGCTCAGCTTTTGTGAGTAACCTGGCAAAGACAGAAGTTAGGATGGCCAGTTTATCCTAACTGTATGATCTCTATGGTCCTCTTTTGTCTTGTTGCTCTCATATGTCTTTCCGGCATATTTAGATAGGACATATCATTTGCAGTCTTCTCACTGGCTTCAAGGACCGGTAAGATGGCCATTCAAGATGCAAATATTTAAAGAACTGAGAGATACTCCTGACTAAGGGGCAGAGCCACAGTTGCCAATTATAAAGCAGATGCCATGACTATAGAACGTATTCTGTAAAATCAAATTCAAATTATGCTCTTGTCCTCATTTAGCCTCAGTTGCAAACATTTCCTTTTCTAAATCCTTGAGTTCTACTGTAAGCATTTCCTAGGGAAATACTATCATATAAAACATTGTCACATCCTGGAAAAGAAAGGCAGATCCTTAATAAAACTGACTGTGAGAAGTATGAATGTGATTTGTGACAGTAAAGCGAGTGAGTTATTGGAGCTCCTATAGTGACATGAGAAGAAACATATGGCCAGCCCATTAAACAAGAATTCCAACTTACACCCACATGGAGAAATAAACAGGATAGTGTTAAATCACTTTATCTCCTATAACTTTGTCAAAGACCACATGAATTGTAACACAAAAGTTGAAGAGTTAAACTTTCCCACATCTAAGGGGAGCAGAATTTATGGTGGGGTTATCACTAGGGTTGTAAAAATAACTTAGTTATAGTAGTATATGCTAAACTGCTTAACAATGTAATTAGAATGTTTATGCTTAAGTCTAATGAATATGTACGTACAGACTAAATAAATGTTAGAGTTACACTGTGTCGGGGTGCGATGGTGAGCAATGATTGCATCCATTGCACCCAGCATGCCGAAATTGCTTTATCATATAATTAATTGAAAACCTATGAGGTTGAGACTTTGTTTCTCACACAGACAAACTCTAATCTAGAATAAGGTCTCTATTCCTGCTATACCAGCTTGCATCCAGGGTAAGGCATCATGTCTGAAACTTTATCCCAAGCAGAAGATGGAGAGTTGTGAACTGGAATTATGTAAAAAATTCAGCAGAAAGAGGGCTGGCAGTTAGGTCAAGGTCAGCACAACACAGCCCAAGTAATGGATGCTGGAAGCATGCAGGCCACTTAAAAGTTGTTCACATGATCAAAAGTTTGCAAGGAATTCATGATGGCAAATTTCAAAGCAGAAGGAAGGATACAAGAATTGCTCAGCATTCTCTCGAGCAGAGCCACTTAAGTCCATGCAAACTTACAGCAAGACATAAAGCTGCATGTTTAAGTCAGATTTTATTCCTGCATGCATAATCCAGCTACAAAAAAACCTGATGTGCATTATTTTCATTTAAGAATTACTTTTTCCCTTTAACTGATAGCCACTGAAAATAGATTTAAAGTGTAGTCAGGTGAGCAAGTGTCTGATGAGTTCTGACACTACTTGTGCTAAGCTACTGTCCCTTATCTGAGGTAACAGTGAACATCTGAATGCAAAGCAGAAAGGTACACCCTAAACCACCATCTTGTACCACACATGCATGATGAGTAGCAAGTGCTCTTCATCCATTTCAAGGCAGAATTAACAGGTAGCAAGTCAACACTGTCTTTAGTTTAAAGTTTGTGCTGAAACTGTGTGGGGAAGCTTGCACAGGAGCGTAAGCTCCACTGGGAAACAGTGAATTCTTCAACTGTCTGAAGTATCCTACCAATCCCCTAGATAAACTAGAAAAATCAAAATAAATGTCTACACAAGGTTTTACTTTAATTCTCTCTACTTACATTCAGGTAAGTGCAATCACCCTTTTTACAAAGTGGTCTAAGAAATCAACTTTCAGGTCACATAAAGCTTTTCACTGTTACTTGTAATTACTTCTGCAGCTCTTGGAAAGATGTGTTGCTCTAAAATGAACCAATTTTAGCAGTTTTATTGCCTTACTCCTACTAAATACAGGCCTGCAGAGGTTAATTTTTACCCCTTCATATACGCTTATAGTAGCTGAAAATAAACAAGACACATTTTCCGAGTGGCAAGGCCTAAGTTTCCAAGTGAGAACATAGGGAAATGCACCAAAAACAGTAGTTGGAGCAATGAAATTATGTTTATAAAGAAAAAATTAATATCAGGAAATTAGTAAATTTCTTAACAGGAGATCTCTTATGCTCTGGAACATATTTCTGAGTGAAGCAGTGAGACAGCCATTACTTCAATAATTTAAAATAAGACTGACAAAAAATAGTCAATGTACAGCACAATAAAGAATAATTCTATATAGGAAGAGCAGTAAAGTAGATGACTAATATGCCTTTCTAACAGCTATGAATCATACAGGTGCAGTGGTGATTTGGTGCATTGGAGTTTCCATACGTGCATGGCAATGCACACTGACAGGCTCTCACAAGGTACCTGTTAGTATGGTTGGAGGAACCAACTCCTCATATGCAATAAACCATAAATATACATCATTGGAGCATCTGCCTGAACTCTAGAGTGAGTTCATATAGCGTGCTTTACTTGTAGCCTACTCTCCCCCAAACAATAAAAGCAATGCTAGTTCAGTTATTGCACACTCATTTTGCTGGGACAGAACTTCCTTAGCTGAGAAACTAATTTATGAACTTGATGTTTTACATGTAACAGAAGTAAGAATTTTTGGTCACAGATCACACCATGTTTTAGTTGAGTTCCATTAATTCTCTATTCAAAGGAATATTGAAGACAAACATTTGATCTGTTGAGTATGAGTTCAATATTTTCTCATAGAACTTGAGGAAAAGAATGAAATACAGACCTTCTATTTGATTCTTCTGTTTTCCTATTTTCTCTAGTACTGTAGACACACAGGAGTTATTTGAACTGATCTGTCCAGGCCAAGCTGTTTGACACAAGCACTTTGTTGCCACAACTTGACATTGAGCAATTACAAGAGTTGTGCTGTAACATGGACCTGCTACTCAAGAGTACAGACCAGGGGTTAAGCACTGACCACTGCAGCAGTAGTTTGCAAATCAAAAGAGATGAAAAGTAACAGTTCAAACTATGGTATCTTGGATAAATCTGAACATGATGTGCCTTCATTCTGGCAAACAGCAAGACTTTCTGGAAAAAAAAAAGGATACTGTAAAGCACTTTTTGTCAAGGATCACAGAAAGCGAAACTTATTGTGGTGCCTATTTTGCTTTTTCAATAATCGCTTCCAGGTAGAAATTTGCAAACAACATATCAAAGAACAAAGGTAGTAATTTTCCTCAAACTGTCTAGGAATAATGTCACCATTTTTTGAAAAAGAATGCTCATGGAAAAAAAATAAATTCCAATTTGTTTCTTCAAAGGCATTGTCATTGGAACAGCCTGAAGATGGTCCATTATCCTTGACGTCTTGATAGAAAGTAGCTGAGCAGAAGAGGAGCAACAAGTACAGATTGTTGCACTTTGGAAACACTCTGTTTCCTTTGCAGACAGGTTACTGTGCCTTTTGAGTTTCTTCCCAGAGAATCTAAGCCTCCTGCGGGATACTATTTTCCAATCACCTTGAGTGGCTATGCCTGGGTGTCATTGTTCAAACAATTTGATCATCAGAAAATGATGCATTCAAGTCTGGTACTGAATTCAGCTTAGTGATGTACAGATAACACTGTGGATGCAAAATAGCATAAACTACAGAATTCTGGTCTTCCTTCTAACAGGAAAACACCAGCATAGAGTAACTCATTAACAGTCTTTTCCTTCCTGGGTTCTTACAGCAGTACAAGGAGACTGAAATAACACAAAAATCAGTACTATGCCAAGAATATTTACCCACATAAGGCTTTGGTGGAAATCCACTGCAATGCAAACAGCAACCTAGATTCATAATGCAAACACTTCCAAGTCCCAGAAGACAATGAATGACTTCTCACTTACGGCACCGGCCAAAGTTGATCGGGCTCTTTTATCTAATTACAACAAACATGAACTAGAGAATTTAGGTTTGATGCAACTACTTGTCTTGGGAGATAGTCAGTTGAAGGACCATTTTTAACACGTGTGCATAGCACAGTCAATGAAACGACAAACACTACTGTCCTAAAATACTTTTATTTTCAGTGAAAGCTGTATAAATTGTTCCTATTCTTTCCAGTTTTCAAAATAATTGCCTTCAAAACATAGTTTGTGGTCTTTCTCTTTTTAACTACTCTGAAAGGGGTAAATTTAAAGGAAGACAGAAGGCAAAACAAAAGGGAAAAATCTGGAAAGGCACAAACCCAAAAACCTCCCAAACACATTTCTTGATATCCTATTGCCCCAAGTGCTGCTAAACTCCCAGAATAACCTCCATCACAGAAGAAAAGTTATGGCTGACTGGCAGTAACTGCTGAAGAGAGTGTTTTGGGAACTCGGTGCCTGAGGTGCTGATCTGGTGACCAAATCGATAGGGTGGTCCTGAAGGACAAATAAGAGGAAGGCAGGATGGGGTAGGATGGGTTAAAAGGACAGTGAGGATGAAGAGGTGTGATCATTAGAGGCTCTCACACCAGCTGATGGAGTCCTTAAAGGCCCATCTTCAGCTGAACTGTGGATTTCTGCTGTACACACAAGCACACCAGGATAACTTTACCTATGCAATAGGGTGAGTATCTCTACATGATCTAAACAGCCTTTTAATTCCATTGTCATAACAGGATATGAAGATGCCTCAGCATTTCCTACTACTGTCTGATGTCATAATCATGCTCAAGAAGATAAGGAAATGTCACATGTATCAACAATGTTGCTTAAAAAAACCAGGCCTGCAGAAAGTGAAGAAACAACACAGAATGGGTGAGAATAAGCGAAATCTCAGTCTGACCTCAGTGGCATAACCCACTGACTTCAGACAGCCTTCAGGTATTGCCTGCCACAAAAGGGCCAAACAGATTCTAGTGATTAACACCACAAAGTGTACTACTTCTACATTATTAACCTTGCATATTTTGCTATTTTGAGCTGGAAGGCACAGGGAGACTTCAGATATCAGAAGCACTGCTCCTTTTCTCATATTTCTGACTTTGATTATCTAATCATAGCTTTTTCCTACATAAATAGTTTCCAAGGTACTGATTCCAGGATCACTCAAACTCATGTTGTTTTATCGACGTGAGTAATCCCATGATGATCAGTCCAGTTGCTCCACATTAAAAAGGACACACAAGTCTCAAATGGTTGTAGGATCAGCGCCTTTGGGTTGTGAATAGTCATTGGCTTTTCTGCCATTAACAGGTCATTGATGAACTGCAGTTTGCTTCACATCTGACAGAGGGATCTTAAGGTACACATCTATCACTGTCATTTTTCTGTTATAACTTTTTAAAATGCAGAATCACATTTAAAAAACAATCAATAGTAATCCTCTTCCAAGCACCTCTAATGAAGCACAGCAGAAACACTGTGGTGTTAGATTTTCACCTGAAAGGTTTCAAAAAAAAAACATTTCTCAGCTGCACTTTATCTGCTCAAGGGATGATCAAGGAGTTTACCCCAGGCTCTGAGCCAGCAAGGATATACACATGCACTAAACCTCATACAGCAAGAAACGCCACTGGGTTGGATAGCACAGATCTTTGCATAAAGTTATTGCTGCCTTAGATTGTTTGTCCTATTCCTATCTATTCTTGAGTATATATGTCTACAGCTATAATTATATAATTATAATTATAGCTGAAAGGACAATAATAACTATTAATTTTCAAAGTATTTCCAAAAGGAATTAAAAACCTATTTTTTAAAATTGAGAACCTCTGCTAGGATACCCTGTCAATGTATCTGTTATCTTTTGAATTGATGTTTATGAATATTGATAGATTGGTAATAATATGTGTGGGGTGATGGCCTCTCTGATAAGGCCTGATGGGTTGAGGGAGACATCTCAGCCCCCTGGAGAGATGCTCTTGGCCGAGGACAAAGGCGTTCAAACTGATAGGATTAACATAGGGTGGAGTGTTAAGCAATAGCATGGCCTCCCTTTGTGATATCTTCTGGAAGCCACTCTAGGAGCCACCTCCCCTCAGGCATCTGCATCACCATCACCCCCCCTTAGATTGACTTTTAGCCATACAAACCACAGGAAAGAAAAAAAGGTAAAAAAAGTTTTGGAGGTTTAAACTCCAGTAAGAGAGAGAAAAATGCCAGTCTCTGTGATGGTAACTGCTGAAGCTTCTCCTGGAACAATGTAAGAGTGAGAGACCATGTGCTTTCTATTTTTTCTAACTTTACTTTCCTAACTTTACTTTCTTCCTTTATACATTCTATCTTACATCTTATGCTTCTTTGATTCTTACTTAACTAAATGTGTTTTGCTACTTTAATACTAATAACAGCAAATTGCTTCACACTTTGCTACTTCATATTGGTTATTGCTTTTTGCTATTCTTACTTTATAAGACCAGCTCTACAGTAACTTGCTTTAATTTTAAAGTGCAGTTTCTCTTTTCAACATGTGTTGATAAGAAGCAGCTCTGCTTTTTCCTTTTGTTTTGTGTTACAGAGAGAGTGGTGTGCAAGATATTTCATTGTCCTATGTTATTGAAAGAGTGTCTGGATAAGTGTTTTAGGTGGCTGTGTTTTTAGTTAGTGGTTCTTTGTTGCTAGTTTCTGTCAGTTGTGAAAATGGGATACATTGCTGTATTGTAACTTGAGTTTAGTGTGTTTGTCTTTGTAGAATGTGTTTTGTGCTAGTTTTCTTTTGGGGTCTTTTAATTATCAATTAAATACAATCTTGCAGCTGAACGTTATCACCGGCAAAGCAGAACCCACAATAACTGTCACATATTTGTATTAATAAATGTTATTTCGGGAGCTGTTGTGAGAAAAGTTCTTTCCTGGCATTAAGTGTGGCTTCAGATTAGAAGTCACAAACCCTTCCAACCTGTGGGCGGTCCATTAGTTGGCAGACAGTGTTGGGGAACATAAGGCTCTGATTGTCTAGAAGCGCTTATCGCTAATAATTTTCTCCCTGGCTTAAGTGTGGTCCTCATATCAGGGGTTAGAAAACCTTCCAGCCTGTGTTCTGTCCTAGCTCGGCAGGCAGTGCTGGGTTCATAAGGCTCTAACTTTCTGGAGGCGCTTATTGCTAATATTTCTCCCTGGCTGAAGTCTGGCTTCATATCGGAGGTCAGAACCTCTTCCAACCTGTGTGCTGTCAGTTAAAGGACAGACAGTGTTGGGTACATAAGGATCTGATTGTCTGGAAGCGCTTACAGCTAATAACTTTTAATTAATACATTTAAGACTAGAAATCTTTGCATTTCTGTCTCCCTCCTCCCTTTCACGTGACAATATGGGTCAAGTTTTTCCACACTACTCTGATCATGCATGGCAGTTCTCCTTGTTCCTTGACTCCTAATCCATCCTCAGCAAAGTTTGGAAGTCACAGCAGATTTACATTTTGTCAAATATTGAAGAATGTGATCAATTAGAAATACTTCCTCCTGCTGTGGGAGCAAGAGATAAAGGCAGAATGAAATCTAGCACATCAGTTGACTGTACCTGTTTTCAGCTTTTCTTTCATGAATAAATTTTTCAAACACATTTATATCATAATTCTCTGCAATGCAAACCATCCTATTCACAACACAACTGGCAAGGAAGAGTTAGCAGTGATTTTTCACTTGGCTTCTAAAATATGATTATTATTTTTTTATTTTGGATGCTCAGTGAACAACCAATGATGCTTGAAATCCAACGTGATTCATATTTTTAGATACACAAGCTGGAAGAGGAAGGAATAAAATCACACAATAATTTTCAACAAAAGTATGAAAAACACCAATAAGCATATGCTGATGTAAATTGGCTCATATCTTCTGCACCCCAACTGAAAATTCATTATCTTTGCTCATAAAGTAGACTTGTGCATTTGACTTGATTTTCAGAATCCATTAATTCTAAGATTAAGAGTTATTATTGCATATACAACTGTAATCCAAACTGCAACTCCCAACTGTTGAAAATCATTTTATTAAGCCCTAGACATCAAAAAGGTCTGTGGTGTACCAGTACTGAAATGTTTCAGATGAGCTTGTTTGGTGCCTGATCTAATTCCAGATTAAAAAAAAGTTCTTGATACTAATTTTATTTTCAAAAGAAAATGGAGAGTATCACCACAAATCACCCTGAAATCATCGCACTGTCTCAAAAATTGTGTTCTTCAATTTTTATGAGCTTTTAATATACTTAATTTCCATGGGTTTCTGTACTACTATAAAGGGTAACATTGTTTTAGTTGATAATCTTTTATCATCTAGAAGCTGTATGTTAAAAAAAATGCAGTATTCTGAGGGTTGGTAGTGTTGCACCAGGGCCTGAGAACTCCATCGCCCCTGTGGAGAAGCCAGTAAGGGACTGAAGCCCAAAGTTTATGAATTCGTACCCCCAATTCACCACTAAAACTTTCACAGAAACTATTTATTTACATGACAGCAATGCAATGAAGGATCATTTCAGCTGAGCTGGTTTTTCTAGACCCTAGAAAACTTCACAATCACTCCCAAACCACATTTCATCAGGCTTGGAATTGTAACCAGCACTGCCATGAAGCCTTGATTTTAAGCTTAAAGGCTTTTGGATCTGGCCATTCAGAAAAGTCTTCCTCTGCAACTCATACACCTCTGGCCCCAAAACACCAAATGAGGTGTGTGGTTGCTCTCTCATTTTCAACATTCCTCTGAGGTGACAGTCTAGGACCAAGAGCTAGTGAATGTCCTTCAAAGAGCACAAATTGGCCTCATTCCTTGCAGCTGACACTAAGAAGGAAAAGGGGAACAGTGCCAAGCACAAAAAGCAGTGTGTCTGCTTGGCAGTGCTTACGTTGGAACCAGTATCACCATTCTTCTGTCAACATATGGCCAGCAACAGTACCTGCAGTCACAGAAACCATAAGATGGTAGGAATGACTAAGTATGAAAGGCTCACTAAGGCCTGTAAACAAAACAATTGAGTTTTGTCCAAAAACCCCCACTTTTACAAGTATGCAGTAGCAGACTGAGGCAACTCTGAGAAGCATCTATTAGGTCAAGTATCTAAAGAACCATGGATAGGCAACTCCTGGGAAAGTTCTCATACTTCCCATTCAGGGATAAGAATCACAGAATATGCAGAGTTAGAAGGGACCCATGAGGACCATTGAATCCATGCAGGACACCCCAAGAATCACACCATGTACCGGGGAGCATTGTCCAAACACTTGTTGAACTCGGACAGGCTTGGTGCTCTGACCACTTCCCTGGGGAGCCTGTTCCAGTGCATGAACACTGGGTGAAAAACCTTTTCCTGATATCCAGCCTAAACCTTCCCTGACTCAGCCTTGTGCCATTTCCTTCAGTCCTGTCACTGGTCACAAGGGTGAAAAGATCTGTACCTGCTCCTCCACTTCCCCCCATGAGGATGTTGAAGACCACAATGAGGTCTGCCCTCAGTCTCCTCTTCTCCAGGCTGAGAAAACCAAGTGACCCCAGCCTCTCCCCATAAGGCTTCCCCTCTAGACCCTTCACTGTCCTTGTGGCCCTTCTTTGGATACTCTCTAATAGCTTAGCGTCTTTTTTATACTGCAGTGCCTCAAACTGCACACAATATTCAAGATGAGGCCTCACCAGTGCAGAGCAGATTGCATTAATCACCTCTCTCATCCAGCTGGCAATGTTGTGCCTGATGCCCCCCAGGACATGGTTGCCCTCCTGGCTGCCAGGGCACTGCTGACTCATGTTCAACTTGCCATCAACCACGACCCCTAGGTCTCTTTTCGCAGCTCTCCAGCTTCTCATTCCCTACTAGCTAATAAGAGTGGGAGAGTGGGAGCAATTCAACAGCAAGCTCTTACCCTGGTACTACTGCAAGACAGCACCCGACTTCAAAAGACAGCAGCACTCATGTATAGTTTTCCAAATGGGAAGTGGCAGGATGCTTATAAGAATGGCTTGGCTTTAATACGAGGGCTTACAATGTCCCAAAACCAGCAGCAAATGAAAAAGGCAAAATACAAAGGAGAAATAAGAATAACAGATCTCAATTAAAAAAAATAAAATCCATTAAATCTAGATTTAATGAAAACACTAAAAGAACTCACATTCATTTGGCAAAGCTTTCAAATTTATTTTGCAGATCAGTTGGGGGCAGAAGAAACACCATTCCCCAAAATGTTGTTTAGAATGAAAACAAAATCTTCACTTGTACAAAACTGACAGTTAAAAGCAAAACCTGAAATTAAATGAGTTGTCCTTCTATTTACTTTGCAGCCATCAAAAGCTTTCAATATATTTATCAGTCTTTTCTTCTTCAGTTGAAATTTTTCTTTTCAGCCTTCTTTAATCCTAGCTTTATACTCACCCGTTCTTGGATCTTAATTGCTCTCACGCTACTTTCAACTCACATTTCGTGTTGCCCTGGAAAAAACATTGCTTGCTTAATAAGAAGAGCCACAAAAGGATTTTAGCCTATTCTAAAACAACCCCACACTATTTCTACCTTTCTTTCATGAACTGCCTTTACAAAGGTCATTAAAAAAGGTATGTAAAAGGAAATCTAGTCCATCAAAGAAAATGCTAATAGACATATAGCCAGAATATTAGGATTCCAGAAATTACAACATTCACTCTTGTTTACATGTATTTGCATGCATTCCCTTATTCAGTGTGATTCTCTGCTGCAGCTTCATGACTTAAAGGTACATTCAGTGCTACAAGAATTACTGGGGGTTGGGAGATTTCACTGACCAAGACATGAGGCCAGGGAAAGGATGTGGGTGGGTCACATCACGAATGGCGCAGGGAACAGATGTTTTTGCTGGGGCTCTGCATTGGCTCCTCAGCTAGAAGGTGGGGGCTAGGTTTGAAAGACTGTCAGAGACCATCACATCCAGGGAGTACTGATGAGATGTTCTTGGCATCTAGGAGAGGTCTGTAGCTCATTCTGCCTTGCAGAAAAGTTCAGCAGCTGTGGTGTGGGTAGGGTCATTAGTAATGCTGCATTCATGACTCATCTGTGGGTTATTCCTTAAATACACACACAGACAGGATTTTTTTGTTTCACTGGGCTCCAAGCTGGTCAGGACCTTCAACATAAATGTGTGTATCACTCTGCAAGAAAATTTATCATCTGACCTTGACATGTTTCTTCCACTTTGATAAAGAGTACTGGGTTCCACAGTTCCCTACTTATAAGAACAGGGAATGCATCTTGGAAGAAGAGAAGCCTTCACAACAAGGGTATTTCCCAGTTATAACCCATGCAAATAAAGACTAAGACTATTCGGAAGAGAGCTGGTCAGCAAAACAAAACTGAACAGCAGGAGTTTTAGCACTGCAGTGCTTTAACTTGAACTGAAAACTGAAATCTTCCATCAGCAAAATCAAATGAAGTACTTCATTAAAAGCCAAGTTTAATTCATGCAGAAAAAACGTATTGCTTTCAAAGCAGACTGAGTGTTTTTGTTTTGAGATAAGCTGTGTCTCTCTGAGCTGCTGGAGGACCTCACTGGATTTCTAATTTTGATGCCTTGTAGACTGGACTATGGGGCTGCTTTTGGACAGCAAAACACAACTTGCCCACTAGACAGAGAAGCTGCACAGTGGTGACACACAAGAAAGATGTATCTTCAGGCTGGAAAACCTGACACAGTAGGAAACACAGATGAAAGGATGAAGGGCTGCAGTAGCTCAGGAAGAAAAAAAATTAAGTTCAGATTGAGGTGAAAAAATAATGAATTGGGAGATGTTAAAATATGTTCTTTCAATCGTGAATTTTTAAATGAAATGTGATGGAATTTCTGAATGGGAAGTTTCTGTTTTGGCTACATTTTTTGGTTGATCAGTTGTTTCCACAGAAAGCAAATGCTTTTTGCAAAACATTACACAGAACTGAAGATTAACATTTTTTTCTGTCATGTCAATTTTCTGCTTTTTTAATCAAATTCTATATAGGCTGTGCTAGAATAAAGAGAAGCACAATGAAGTCTATTATTGTATTCAATGATAAGACAGAATAAAATTTGGACTGGTCCATTCTGATGCTTCTTACACTTAAAAAGCAGTATGTTTATTTCAGGGTCAATACCACATGCGTAAAATTCACTAACACTGAATACAAAGGCACCTCTTAATACAACAGGGGAAAACTCCCTGGTTTATTCTTTATGAAACACCACAAAAGTAAGACATGCAAGTCAGGACTGAATTAAAATCCGTATGTTGTTCAGACTCACCAGTATCGCTGTTCAATTGTCTAAAATATGAATAGTACCTTAAAAATCTATTTCAGATCTTTTTCAAAGATAAGACAGGGCAAATTGTGGGGTTTTCCCCCCACCCTAACAATGTGAGTTTGGTACCTTAAAGATCTGTGGTTTTGTATGTGTGAGTTTTTCTCCCTCTCTTTTCATAACAGCTGCTTTTTTCTTTCCCTTGCTTTTGAGAACATGCTATGCAATTTTTAGAAAATAAGGACTGCAAATGAATCACCAAATGATAGTAGTTAAGCTCCAGCCATTGTGGATGCTCCTACTGAGAGGGAGCATAAGGATATACTCAGGCGTACATACTGTATGGGTGGGTGACCTCTGGTATGGGCTGTACAGGCTCAGAAGGTACCTCTCCTACAGTCCCTGCACTGAGCTCACTGTATGAAGGAGTGCAAAGTGCACAAAGGTGAGCATCACTCATTGAGTTGTTCATCTTCTGGTCAACACAAGCTTCAGCAACAGCAAAATACCCACAGGGAAAGGACAGTGCTATCTGGAAGAAGCCCAGCGAAGTTACTCCCCTGGCTCCTGAGGAGCCTTGCAGGGGTGTGAAAAGTAAGGTCACCATTAATTCAGCTAAGACTGCAGGGAAGCATTGCGTAATGGATTCTTTTCAACCCCGCTAATATCCTATCATGGAAAGGGGATTGTAGAGACTTTTTGCAGACACAAACCTCTCCTTGTACATTTTACAACCAAATCCTGTATCTGGATTTAGCTCAGCATAAGCTAACATAATCTTAAAGTCCTGGTGTATGAAGCAAAGCAAAAAAATCTTATTATGGCAGTAAAATCATGGCTGAGGTAAATACATTCAGCGTTTCTACTTTCAGACATTTGTAACCTTCTGAAAAATACTGTCCTTTGGTCTGAGGATTTCATGTCTTGTCAGTTCAAGACTACTTAAAAAAACAAGCAGAAAGTGTTTGCCAGTTACTTTTCACCATCTGAAGTGCTCAGATAGGAAAATAAAAGAAGAAATAAGTGCACAAAACATGGAAAGTTGTAATTTCTTATAATTCTTCCCTCTGCAACCAGGGCTGAACAGGCATCTCGGTCTTGCTAAACGACCTGGGACTGCACACAGAGATTCCCACTCAAATTGAGCTCTAATATCAGTTCCCAAAGTTTTCACAACATCCTTTTTTTTAATGATTGTTATCTGACAATGCTATTAAATATATTATAAAACTGACCAAAAAAAAAATTACTTCTAGCAGTGGCCAGTGTTATCTGGGAATGCAGTAGCTTAATACTAAAGGAGACAAGTTCAGGTGGCTGGTAAATAAAACAATGGATGAACTCCCACCTGTTTGGGACTTGAAGCCCCACAGTGAGAAGTGGGCTGACTTATGGGCTGACAATATACTCCAGTTACAAATGGAAAATGTGTTCATGCTGTCAGGTCACTGAGAACAGAACAATTCCTGGTGTTCAAAATATTCCCCCTTACTGAAACAAGTCTCTGGGATTAATGCAGGCATGGACTCCATGTCATTTGAAAGGGACTCTGGCCATTGAAATCCATGTTCTCAGGACTCTGACCTTCTCTTCACTGTTGTGTTTTTGTGATACATTCTACAAATAATTCAAAGAAAGCCTGCCCTTACATTTTTTGCCTGCATTATAATTGTCTCCTCCCTTCCCACCTCCCTTCAATATGCTAAGAAATCCAGTCACCCCATCTTTGCAGACATGCATGTTTGTATATACTCAGGCATTTATTTCCCTTCTCTGATGCAAGTGTAGTTTGATCCTGCCTCGGTGCACGCGCTGGGTACTTCACCATTAATAGCTTCACAGGGAACACAAAGGGAACAGTCAAAACAGGTTCCCTCAAAAGTGACTTCAGTGGAGCTGTATGAATTTCTGGAGCTAAGCATCTACTGTCCAGATTGCGTGTTACACATTCCTTTTGTATAAGGCACAGAGTAGCTGTCCTGCTTTGTACTTTGTTGAGAAGCCTGTGGAGCTAGGGTAGGGGTTTTTTGTTACATTTCTTGATAACTGTTCCAGCTGTATTTTCTTTTTAAAAGTGAGACTTAAAAATAGAATATTAAACCAACAATAGTAACAGTACAGTTACAAATGCTGAAGTTTCAGAAGCAACTGCTGAGGGAGTTTCTGCTGAGAACACTTGCCAAGCAGAAAAGCACAACAGTTAAGAATCCACTTAATACAGATCCTGACAACATGGAGCAAAACCTTTTATTTCAAAATCCAGCTAAACACCTTAATATCTATTGACATTGATGATTCATGAATAGTATGCAAGTGGGTGTTGCCACTTTCCAAAACAAAGTCACATCAAACACTCAGCTATTCCAAGTTAAGGGAGAATCTCCTTTTTTAAAAACAAAAATAAAAGGAAATGAGAGAAATAAACGGTGAAAAACAAGCTGTGAAAAAAAATACTGAATGCTTTCTCAAGGTCTGAGCTTCCAGCCGCACTGCTTACGTAACAAACACTAACAAATGTTTTGATAGCTCAAGGACTGTGTATGACTGTATGCTGGAGCTTCAATTTAAACACGTTAACAATATTTTGTAACTTTTCATAAATTATGTTCCAATTGCTGATGTGTCCTTTCCAAATACAACTATAAAGTTGAGGTAAAGCTTAAAGAACCAATATATTCTTAATAAATTTTTAGCCTCTTGTTAACAAGAGAGTCATTGCACTTAGCCAACCAGGCAGCAAGAGGCCCAGGAAGTTTCACTGCTGTGAGGCTCTCAAAGACAAGGAAGTGATAAAAGAAAGACTTTGACTCTTGGTTTGGGGCTTTGCAAACAAAACAATATCTTGTTCTTAGTTACTGTGCTTGAAGACCACTAGAAAAATGTAGATTGGCCCAGTATTTTGCAATCCCTAAATGCAAACGGATGCATGAGGAGCTAACTATGACATCTTTGCTGTCATTTCAGTAGAAAGAAGTTGATACAAAGAAAAGCAAGCAAGAAAAATATCACCATGGAAAACCAAACACCCTTCTCCCTCCCAAACCCCCATGAGAGTAATCCAACTAGATGCTGATAATATTGGATAACTGGATCTGATGAAACAAACTTCTCTGTAGCTTAGCAAAGATAAGCATGTCAACATCAACAAATTGGGATGTCAGTCATACCTATGGGACAAACGTTGCTTTTTTTTCTCGGCTAGGCAGAGGCCATAGAGACTCCCCTGGAGAAAAGCAGCAGCTAATTCAAGTGCCCTGGTCAGTTTCAGAATGGCTGACTTTGGAGTGTCAGTCAGGTCCCACATCTCTACTCTCCTCCTCTGCATTCTGAGAGAGGCAGCCACAGGACCCTCTGCACCAGGTGATACCTGCCCTTTTAAATATCTCTACTAGAGAAAATGTGAAGCATTTTGGGCAAAAAAATGGGAGAAAAGTGACAGCCCACGTGCTGATGTCAAAGGAACAATAACATCCATATCCTATATTCCGTGGTACACCTGCACTTCCCCACCTGGCCAGAGGGACAGCCCCCACCCCCCCGGCACCGCCAGCACATCGCAGCACTACGGTTTCAATCTGCAGTAGCCCAGGGCAGGAAATGAAAGCTTATGGTCAGGTTCGGATAACTGTAACCATTTGTAGATTTGGCAGTAGTTTTCAGCTCTCCTTCCACTGTGTAACTTCAAGGTCTTGCAAAACACATGTCGGTGTATGTAAGGGAAATCTAGGTTTCAAGGACAAAACTTCTCGACATCTGAGTAGTAAGATGAGACTGACTCATAGGCATAAAGTCTGCTCTGACAGACAACTTGGTTTTTAAATATTTTTTGCTTGGTTTTGAGCCGCAAATGGCAGAAATATGGGACTACTAAGGTTTCTGTTTGTGTTATTTTATTTCTCTTTCTATTTCTTCCAAACTCCCGTATTTTCCTAAACTATGTCTTTAAGTGAATGTTCAGATTAAGGTGAGATATGCATTAAAATACATAAACAGTCGGCCCATCAAACAGAGTATATGCAAAATGGTAGATTTTAGAAATATTCCCTGCTAAAATTTCAATTGTTAAAAGTGTTTTGGTAGGCAAAGACAACTTCAGCTTTTTCAAACATGAGGAAATCCAAAGGATTACATCAAACCATTTTACAGACATTGACAGATACAGGCTTTCAAGCAAAACAGCTGTCAGTAAAGCTCCTGTGACTGCTTAGAATACACTGCTGTAGTCTCCTAAAAAATCAAAACCACAGGAAAAACAGAATACCTTTAATTTATATTTCAGCTTCAGAATAGAGATACAGCTCCATCTTTCTTCCTTTTATTTGCAAATAAACAAAAGAAACATGAACCATTTCTATACCTGTGGTCATCACCATGGGCCAAAAAGCCACAATATGGCCTTCAACAAGCATGCTTATCTCATAGCAGTGACCATAACCTCACACCTACTTTCCTAGGACTGCACTGAGTGCTACGTGTCCATTTTATTTGACATTAAGGTCTTCTGGATACAACATCACTTGCTACCTTCCAAAGGTTCCCACTACTTGAAACGAAGACTGTGAGTACTGTGTAAAAAGCCTGAAGCAGCATCGAGTGCCAGTACCAGCTGCATAATGCTGTTGTGTCATTTCTTCCCTCTGACACTCATACAAGCCATCCCTTCACATCCATGGCAATAGCAACCTGCCAAAGCCACCAGGGTTTGTGTCATTCGGTGTGACACTAGTGCAATTACTTACTCAGATAATTTGCATGTTCACTTGCCATCCACAGTCAATGTGTACCAGTGGCTGAGATAACACAACACAGTTTAAATCCAAGTGCCACAGGGAAAGAAGATGCTTGGGCTTGTAGAGGACAAAAGAACATGAGAGCAGCTCCATGCTGCAGAGGGAAGGAGGGAGGCCAGCATGAGGCATGTCTTGGCTCACTGTTCTATGGGATGTTTCTGTATGAAGCTGGCAAGACTGGGCAACAGTTGGTTCCAGGACATGTACAGAGATAACTGAAGGTCACAGAGAACTACCTAGAGGGAGGTGTGACCTCTAAACCAGACATTTTACTGAATTTTTGATGGCCTGAAGGGGATCAACTTCAATCCAATGTTCTTGTCATTATATGGCCCAGGAAGGAGGACATAGCAAGTCTCAGCACTCAAAAGCATCATTCAGGCCTGGTGTAATCTGTCTCTATGTTAGAGTAACCCAGTTTCCAACTTCCATAGTTTCCAAGTTTATTTATGGCATAGTACTTGCAATAGAAATACAGACAAACACATACTAATGCCTTTAAAAGCAGTTTTCTGAGGAAATGCAACACAGACCTAGCTGCATGTGTATTAAACCTTCCCTATTTATATCCTGCCTAGAGAATAACAGTCATTTATTGGGAAGCACATGCCTTTTCTTTCTGCACCCCTCCCCAGGTCAGTATCCTCAAAGTCTTTCCATCTGGCTACTTGGTGAACTCCAGAAGCATTTGCATTGATGGTGTGGGACTTAGCACTAGATCTGTCATATATGGTTAAGCTGCTGCTGGGCTAAGCTCCCTTTTTTATCCTGAGTGGTATTTTCTCTTTGAACTTCAGGAATTTATACAGTGTTTTATCCTTTCAAGTATCTCTACAAATTCTTCATAGGATCTACAGCACAGGCAGGGCCTTTTTATGACAGAAAGACACAGTAGGTTTCCATGCTTTGCAGTCACTGTAATATAGCCCACTGCTTCACTAAGCCCACTAACATTACATTCATTATTTGGAACAAAGCTTACAGGAAAGAAGTCATTTGTTCTGATAGTCAAGCACACCATCAAAAGTCTGATTGCCTACAACAAATCAAGAGAGTTTTATAAGCCCTACAATGCACTTTTATGTGTTAAGATAAAAAAAAGCCACAAATTGTGCAGGAATAATTATCTTTCTGCCAGCTTGTTTTTAAAAGTATAATAGGTAACATTTATGGGTAAATGCAAATACCAATGGTAATAGGGGGCTCCTAGGGTATCAGACATGTAGTACTCCCTGTGGAAACACAGAAGAACACTACAGTGGGACAAATTAAATATACTCTTCACCAAAACATGAAGGTATTCTACCTATTCTTCTGCTTAAAAAGGATGACTGGCTAATCCTTAATGCAGAAAAATGTACTAAGTATCTGCATTTTAATTTACTAACCTTGTACAATAGCTATGGTTTACCTTTTCTATGCAAAAAAAAAGTTTCATGGAGTTGTCCATAATAATTTTGGTCTTAATATGACTACATAAAAGAGGCAGTGAAAGAAAAACTAGCGAAGTACCTTTAGGGTAGACTGATGCAGTGTTCACAAATACTGACTGCTTTTAAATCTTCTCTGTCTGTCTGGAGGAACAGGGACTACAAAAGTAGTCCCTCTAGTATTACAGTATTTGACAGTATGTATCACCTTTCTCTGCAGAAGGTTACACAGAACACCGCTTGATGCACTTCCAGTGTGCCAAGCCATGGACTTGAAACACACAGGGACTTAACTTTCCTCTCTTTGGTGTCAGCACTTAACCGAGGACAAGTATATTCCCATTTCAGCAGATTTAGTAATAAAAAGCAAATCAGTCTCCTGTTCACTGGCATAAACGGATACAGCTTGACCCTGCTACTGCTAACATAAAGATCTTCCCGAGACAGTTCCTTATGTTAAGTAGTTCTGTAAGGTCAAAAGAGACCCTTTTCCCAAAGAAGCCTTAGCAAAATGAGTTGTGCTTTGTCATGTTAAGACAAAAGGAACTTAGCAGGAGCATGTACTAATTTTAATTAACAATGTACAGCCCTTCTCATCTGATGATCTGGATGGATTTTTTCTCTTTTCCTCTCCCTTTTTCCTTTCTACTAGTTTCAAGCTTTTCTTTCTGCTCTTTCCTTTTGCATTGTATTTTTTTCTTCTTTCACATACTATTTTTATCCATCCAATTTTCCCCTTTTAACAACCCTCCTCTTCCTCCTCCATCCTGTTTTTCTTTCCCTTTGGCCTCTCCCAATCCTCTGGAGGAATACACCTGTGTTTTTCTTACAGCAGCTGAAGGCAGGTGATAAGAAAACTGATAAAAACCCCTGGAGACTTAAAGGCTATATTCCTCCTAGCCTGCACAAAGGGAAATGGTAGATGTGGCCTGAGGAGACAGTGATAAATGAGTAAAAACTTGCAGATTTCCCACACAGGCAATTTAAATTTCTGTAGTTCCCATTAAGTAGTGCACACTAGCATTAAACTCCTTGTTCTGGTTAATATTTAAGAAGGGAAAAAAATGAGCAGACTCACATAGTAAACACATCTGAAAGACTAAAAGAAGAATGAAAAGTTAATAAAAGTGTGTACACATCTGACATTATACTCAGACCAAAACACATCCTTCCATTTGATATTTGAAAGCACCAGAACAGTGTTATCACTTTCATTACAGGAGCAAATACTTGCCTCTGAAACCTATCAGAGTTTTAACCACCTTTTGAAATCTTGGCCCTAATAAATTACCTTATTATTCTCGCTCTTCAAAGTAGTGCTTTCATCATACTCATTTTGGACACCTCGTCAGATAGGTCAGTCCCTACCAAAAGCGTGGTCCCATTCTTTATTCCAAAACACACTCCCTAAGTCTGCTGGTACATTTAACTTGCTGGCTTGCAGGATTTCCCTGTGGACTGTGTGCACTTAGAAATCAGCAACCACACAACTTGATTTGGGAGTCACACAGACAGCTGCCAGGTCTTCAGGTTAAGCATAAAGGAATTATATTAGATCTGGTAAATATAACTTATTTCCAGGATTTGAGAAAAGATTTTTCTTATCCCAATAATTCCAGCTAATATAACTGGAGAATCCCAGAAAAATACAGCTGAATCTCTACTTTTATACTGAGCGTATCCAGAGCTCATTACAGGTTTTGCCAAAAATCACAGATCTTTGATTTGCCTTATCAGCTCAAAGAAAACTGTGTCCACAGACCTTCCAGAAATTTAAGAGAAACCCATGGCAATTTCCAGCTGGGTATGTGATGCTATTCATCCTGCAATCCTCAAGTGCTCTTTCTGCTAAGGAGAGTTGGATCTTCAAGCAAGATATTTATGTGCCCTGAGACAGCAAAGCCAGGTGATTCTCCAGCATCACATGGATAAAATTAGGGAAATGGGCTTCTGCAACCAAATCCGTCTGCAGACATGTTGAAGTCACCCGGCTCTCCTATGGCCTTTCTGTAGAGACACACATCAAATGTTTAACTATCAATTATTATATGGCCTGCACACACCACACATCTGTTAGCTGATTGCTACTCATGGAAGGGGCTTAGCTGGGGAGTCTAGATAACTAAACACAAAGATTTTGGAAGCCATGGCCTATAGAGGAAGTTTGTTACACTTTGTACTGACAACTGATTTCCATGCACTCTTGCTCACTGCAGTATTTCATACTTTAAAGCGCAATTCAAAACAAAAAGCATGGCATGCACAAATTTCCACTGATCTCAAGCTGTACTGATAACTGTGTTGGTAGCAAGCTTCAAATGGTTTGTAAGGGGACCCACTGCAGAAAAGAGTAATTTTCCACATTCCCAGTTGTAGTAACAGGAGTGCCTGGATTCAAAAGACTAAATAGCCTCCTTTGTTTATTATATAATCTGCAAAACTGCAGGCAGAGAGCAACAAGGAAAGCTTCCTCTGAGCACTCTGACATGCCCTCTCCTCAAAAGAAGTCTCTCTTTGGGCTCATCACTTTGGTAGTCAGCCTTTCACTTTGACAACTTTTTTCAAATTGCAAAGATCCCTATTTATTATGCCCATATATACAATTATCAACATCGACATGTATGTATGTGCTTTGCTGGCTGCCCATATTCAGGCCCATCTGTTAGGCTGGCGCTCTGCCCACTGAGAAGTTGGTTGGTCCGTTCCACTAAAGCGTAACTGTCAAGCTGTGATGGGCTTTGGTGGGCAGCCAAGAGCCCTTCTTTCTCCAGGGAGGCAAAAGCCTCCCAGCACAGCTTGAATTTGTGTGGCACATCACACGAGCACGCTCATTGACACGCACACCAAAGCAAAGAGGATTTCAAAGAGGAAAAGAAACAAGAGAGCTGACTGGTAGTCCAGACTGTGATCCAGACCTAGTTTGTGTAGGTGATTATGGTGGACAATGCTGCTGTGGCTGAGCATAGGCCAACCATCATTTAACTCCGACTTTGGCACCAATCAAGCACAACAGGGCAATTGTGAGACAACTCAATAGATGTAAACAGCCACTACACAGGGTAATTCTGTGAGGCATAAGGGCATATACAAACTGCCTACAAAAGGCAGCTCCTTCCACGTGTGTGCAGACTTGGTGAGTAACTGTAGTTGTACAGGAACCAGGAGCCAAGATCCCAACATGTCAGATCTTCAGTTCAGTCAAAGTCCTTCCAGAAGATCATCCTACCATCTTGTGCACGCTGATGCCTCTCACATTTCTGATTAAAGCTGACCTTTACTTTTCTACTACCACTATGTGAAGACAGAGGTGAGTCATGGTTTGCTTTAGGGGTTTAATCTTCCAATGACAATAATTACATTCCAGAAAATTATGCTTATCTTCTACTTTTCCTTTTCTCCAGTCACCTGTGGACTTGGCCACCAGGAGGCTGCTTTAGGACCACTAGATGTGGCTCTTTCTCATGGATGAAAACAGCTCACCCATTCTCTCTACTGTCAAACATGATGCAAACACAGTTCCACCTTCCTGCACAAGCCAAGATGATCAGTTCAGTGCGGTCTCACTGTTCGACTGGTCTGTTCACCCATAAGATAAACAAATTCTGGCGCTCAACCAGCAGCTCTTCTCTTCTCCGGGAAGGCCCAAGGGCAAAATTCTAGCACGCTTTTATTTAAACCAACATGGTCAAACTTCACTATGGAGGAGTTTCACCAGTTGAACAAGCCTCCGCTCATACCTGCTGTGCGAGGAGTTGGTGATCAGCAGCCAGTTCTGGACAATCTTTTGAAAAGCTGCAGATAATGCTGAAAGATTTCCTTTCCCCTCTTAATTTTAAGCATGTCAGAAAAATCTTACATTATGATTCTTACATCACAAAACAGTTTATAGATATTGCTGTCACATGACATTTTAATCACTGTTACGTTGTTCAATATCTAAGCCAAGGCACAACTTATCAGCACCAAGAGAAGAGAAAATCAAATGTGCTTCTGAAGTTTGAACTTCGTTTTGAGCTAAATAAGCAGACATCCAGGCCACTATATGAGGAAATTCCACATGTATCTTCTGCTTCAATTTTGAATGGCTCTTCTGACATCTCTTCCAGCTAAGAAGATCAAAAAAGACCTTAAAAGATAGCTTGCATTGCTTCTTGACATCAATTTGGTAGAAGATATAACTGAAAAGAGCCTTTATTTTTGTACTTTGTACATTATAGGATGAAATTCTGTTAAGTTGTAATCTCTTTTGAACAATTACAGAAATCTCTGTATTTCCCTTTACAGGCTGTTCTGGTTATACAGACAGAGCATCCCTATGCAAATGAGTCTCTGTACAATAAAAGGTACAGCTCAGGATTTCCCTCTGGGTCCTTGTGGCATATGCACAGGCATGTGAGCTGACAGTTGCTACTTCTCACATCATCAGTATACATACAGCGATTCCAGGAAGAGATGACGTCACGCATTTTTTAGTAGAAGAACTGCATAGAACAATTATATTCCCCTAGCAGCAGTTGTAGATGTGCCATACATAAGTAGTAGAGTTGTGATCTCCTTCTCTCTTCAGTGTGAGAAAAAAAATACACTAAGACTGATATCATAAATGACGGAAGGATTTAGCCCCATACATTTTAGTCCTGAATGTGTTAAGTAGCAGGGCAAAACCCTGGCTCTACCAAAGTCAACAGCATCAGTGCAACTAGTCTCAGGGTTTGTTGATCTCCATACCAGAGCACAAAGACCAATAACATTTCCAAGTTCTTACAAGTGACATTTTATCTCAGTTGCCGAGACTGCTAAACCATCCCTGAACTGACTTCTCCACAAGAGACACTATAGGTTGTATGATTTAGACCTAAATTGGCACAGCTTTCCTGCATGGTTTTCAATGTCTTCATTGCAAAAGTTTCCCAATTTAAGGCAGTGTGAGAAAACAGAAGCATTTTTTTGCAAGACCATCAGCACACACACTCCCTACCCCCAAACCAGTACTAACATCTGTGGCAATCACAAAATGTTGACGTACATTTGGTTACATACAAGAAATTAAAAATATATGGCTCAATAAAGTTCTGCTACAATTTTCAAATAAAAACCTCATGTAATTTTTTTCCAAACACAGTGCCTGTAGTATCTTTTGTAATGACACAGGAGAGGGAAACATTGCATCACACTCTCCCAGGCTATTCCAATTGCCCCATGCCATTTCCCTGCTGCTTCCCTGCCTCCATTTTCAGCAAAAGTGCCATTCTTGTGCTGTTTCTGGAAGTGGACAGAATTTTGATCATCCGCTTCCAAATGATTATAAATCAAGGAACTTTCATGCTCCATTAGCTTGAGAAGATGCTGTTATTAATGATTGTTATTCAAGGAAGTTCACAGTAAGTGTCTAAGGGAAGACATCTCTGATGTAAGGCTTTGTTTTGTTTCTGAAAACAGCTGAGTAAGCAGTCTTCACTCTTGCTGTTTAACATATTTTTTAGGCTACCACTTCTAAGAAATTTCAATTATTTTCATTAGCTTAGCAGTAACATCAGCTTCCTCTGAAAGCAGAAACAATACTGTCATTCTACAGCAATGCTCATGAAAGTCATTTAGCTTAAACAAATACTGGGACCTATGAAGATGCAGCATTGCTCTTACTCCTCTATTCTTTATCCATTTTCAGAAGTCTGAAAAGGCTGGTTCAAATCTAAAACACAAAAAGTGAAAATTTAAGTATTAGACCATATTACTAATGGACATGAAACAATGTAAGAAACAAACAGATATAGCCTGGCAGACCTGATTTGCTCCACAAGTTAATACTCCGTTATTTCCTATGTGATCCTAACCAGCAGCCTTTCATTTCAATAGAAGCAGGACCAGCTCTGCAAAGAAAAGGCGAGTCAGAGGACTGATTTGAGATTTTTGCCTGTTAGTTACTTGCCTAGGTGCACAACAAATACAATGCATGAATACCACATAATACGAAATTTAAAGATAAGAGATCTGACTCATCACTCCACTGCACCAGTTTTGTGCCCACGGGGCTCCATGTTCTTCCATGGTGACTCAGACCCAAGACTCCCCTCTCTCCAGGAAAAACATGACAAGTCATGCAATACATGTCAGACTTACCCATCAACTATAATCCCCATTTGCACTGCAAAACTAATTGGAATGTAACATTCCATGCCACTTACAGTTTGCTGTTAGGCCTAGAGATAGGAATATATACAATTTATGTAAAGAACAGCAGTTTAAAATACAGTCAATGGAATTAACCCTGTTACACCTGTCAACGCACTTAAGAAAGCGGCCCCTTATCAAATGTTAGTAGTCTCAATATGTGCCTGCTAAGATTAACAGCACAGAATTAAGGAGAAGGAGATTAGTCAGGGGAACAAAAAGTTTCTCTGGAACAGTTCTCATTCCAAGATTGCTGCCTCCACTTTCCTAACCCAAAGCTGCTGAAACAGAAGAAACTTTCTGGACAACTGTAAGATAGGCATTGATTGTTTCTTCCAAAAGGACATGCTGTGTTTATGACAGCTATTTTTGGATTTTGGCTATACAAATATAAAATACCATGAGGTCGATTTACTTCTCACAGCTTCATGTCAGTATATATTCATTGATTTCAGTGCAATTATATGTGATTATTTGCCTGGCATGGAAGTTAGACAGATCAGTGCGGAACCTGAAAGGCAATTCTGAATGGCCTTACCCTGGGCAAAATGGACAGGAGAAGACAATCTATTTTACAGTCTCTGACAGCATACAACTGTAGAAATCAAGGAAATCATTAATAAAGGACTAAACCTTCAAAGGCCAAATTAACCAAACCAATTCATTCTTCACCTTGCTCTGAACCTTAAATGGATTGCTACCCAGCAGTTTGCCATAATGTACCCTGTGCTTTTTTCCTGTTTCTTAGTTGCAGGATCAGTGAACTATCCTAGCACGCAGAGTTCACAGCCACAGGTTGGTTTCCAGGATTGGGTCCTGAGGCACTTCCCCATCAACAACTGTTTAGCCTGCACAGTTTAGCCATCCTGGGCAGTATCAATCAGTACACAATCAGTAACACACTGAAAACTGCTCATGGAAATGAGGACACACCATTGGGCAGCCACACATACTGAGCATTACATGCATAAACTATCCACTTGCTTGTAATATAACTTTGTACATGTAACTTTGTATTTACTACCACCATGGCAAGACTACAGCACCTCATTCCAACTACAGTTATAACCCATTGAGAGGTCAAGCCAGGACCTAGTATTTTATGTGTAACTTTCTACACAAGAGAAGATTTATTCTTAGGCATTCAGTTCCTTGAACTTTAATTTTGCCTTGTGAAAAAAAAATAAAATTTACATTAAATGACAAAAACATCTACATATAGACTTTGAATAAATATAAAACTTTGACTGGTAACTGCAACAGGAGGGTGAAACCCAAAAATGTGTCAGTAGGATCATTCTCGTTTAAAATGCAATATAAAGATATGAACCTAAAATAGACATGGCATTGGCTTTTATCTCATGCCCACTTACCCTTTGAAAATCAGAAACCAGGATGACTTAAGAATCTAGCACTCAGTACTCTCTCGTTGCCATCATTTTATTAGTCCACTAGTGTGCATATTTGCAGTTGTTAGAGACAACCTGGTATCCAGGTAAAAGCTACAAAAAGAGCTCCATAGCTAATAACAGTGTTAAATCACAGAATCCATGCCTTTACCCCCATTATTATATTACTTCCACATCCAAAAAACAAGGGGAGGAGCGGAGGTACAGTGTTCAGAACTGAACAGTAAGTTACAAAACTTTGAAGACAACACAATATTTTGAACACCTAAGAGCACCAAATTTGTGATGCTGCTTATTTGGTGAATTTCTGCTTGTAATACCTCCTGGATCACCAGTAGTTACCCAGGGATTACCAGACAGCACTGTTTTCCACCAATGTCTGAAGTACTACCTAAAGAATCACCTATGCTGGGAATTGGATCCAGTGAGTAAGTACCAGACTCAGTGATGGCCAGAAGTATTTCATTTTAGGTGGTAGCTGGTCTTTAGCATGGGAGTACAGAAGAAGCCAGTTTGGCTGCAATGACCGAGATTTTCACCGCCCAACACCAAAGTTTGCCAGCAAGCCGCTGCAAGCACAGGTAAAAGGCAGTCGCGCTGCGTTGCGGGGCGCAGTCTCTTCGTCACTTTTAGCTCAGCCGGCTGCAAGGGGCGACAGCAGCCGAGCGGGGACAGCCCACCGGGGCCCCGGGTGGTCCCCAGGGACCCCAGACCTGCTGCACGGCGCAGGGTGGGCGCCGGGGAGGCAGCTCGGCCGTGCCGCATGCCTGTGCACACTCACACCCGGGAGCGCCCGAGGACAGGCGGGAGCGCCGTGCGACCCCGCTGGGGGTGGCTCCGGGAGCGCGGAGAGGCGGAGGGGCAGCCCCGCTCCCCTACCACCCTGAGGCCGGCCCCCATCCCCGGACAGCAGCGCTGAAGGGGCACCCCCGGCGCCCCCGCCCCGCTCAGGTACACGGCAACAGGCGGCCGTGCCCCCGCCGGCACCTCGCACCCGCTG
>VWZD01010836.1:145929-223672 GCA_013396695.1 Sakesphorus luctuosus
CCACGCAGGAGGAGGGACGCGCCGGGAAGAGCGGGAGTCGCTCCTGCTCCGCCGCCGCCGCGCACGGCGCCGGAGCGGGGCGGCCGCGCCGCGCAGAGGCAGAGGCGGCCGNNGCCTTTCGCGCGCTGAAGCCGCCGCGAAGCCGCTGCCCGGCCCCGGCGCGCCCCTCGGGGGCCGCTCCCCCGCCAGCACCGGGGAGAGGGGGCGGTGGGAGGGATGACGTAGTGGGGCGTGGGGCAGGGGCGCGGCCGGGCAGAGGGCCGGGAGCCCCCTCCGAGCCCCCCGAGGGCGCGGCCCCGCCAGGGGATTACGGGCGCGACCCNGGAGGGAGAGAAGCGCCGTGAGAGCCTCGCATAGTGCTTGGGCAATCCCGGCCCGGGCGGGGTGGGAGCTGTGCTCGCTGCGGGGGGCCATTGCTTCGTGCTGCAGCAGCGGGGCGAGGGTCGACAACCTCGGGAAGGCACCGGGAGGGAGTCCCCGGAGCCCGCCTCTCCGTCCCAATCCCAAGCAGGGGTCCCTGGAACCCTCCTCATCCATCCCAACCCTGGGTGGGAGGTGGGGCCCGGAGCCCCCCGCATCCGTCCCAACCCCACCGGGGATCCCTGGAGCCCCCCGTGTCGGTCCCTGCCATCCCGGCCGGCACTCCAGCCGCAGGGCGCAGAGCGGAGCGCAACTTTGGCACCGCCGCAGGCAGCGCAGTGACGCGCTGAGAAAAGAGCGCTTTATCGGAGCCGCGGTGGCAGCGCTGCCTCGGGATTTGGGTCCTGCAGGTGCCGGTGCCAGTGCACGCGCTCGGCTCCAGCGCAGCTCGCTGCTGAGAGCAGAGATTGGCGTGTGGGTGGGTGTGTACGAGCCATCCGAGCACATCGGGTAGCCCCCGGGTGTCGGGAGTGATGAACAACAAAGGCTTCTGATCATCCTGCGGCTCTCAAAATCAGCACATAGAGGTTTGGTGTAGGAATCGGATTGTCTCCAGTGCTCAGGTTCTGTGACCCACTTTTTTTCCCCTCTAACTGGTCACATAAGCCACAGGGATTAACCATGTAGGCTTAACACACAGGTACCTGAGAGGAAAACTCAGCAGCTTTCAGAGTAGCAGCCTCATCCACGATTTCCTGAAAATAAGATACAGCTATCTGCATTGGAAATGCAATGCACAGCCTTTAAAACAACAAAATTTGGTAGTTGGGTGGGGTTTTTTTCTCTTCAGTTTTTACATGTTTTTCCTATCCACTTACAAAAGCAACAACATATATATATAACTCTTTAGCTATGCTACTTAAATTTGAGCTCAGATAATGCTTGAGGGTCTAGGTCTTCCTAATCACATGGTATCAAGAGGGCTGAAGGCTTTGGGTATGCTACTACCTCGGTCCTGTGTTGGGACTGATACTTTGACTAATTTGAAAGCAACATGAAGAGACCACAGCTCCGTTCAGAAAAAAAGCAGCAGAAAAATGAAAAGGAGGAAGGTTTGATCATGTTGGAAGCTCAAGTGTGCCTGGTTAGATAGCTAGGGCATTACACTACTCTGCTGCATGCAAATACTAAGAATCTAGTAATCCTCCTTTTAAAAGCCTGAGGAGTTGAGCATAGGAAATGCTGGATTCTCACACTGATGACACTTTGCAGCTACTGGCCTTCTCACACTGCTGAAGCAGTGGGAAGGAGAGCTGACAAAAGGATGAAAATGTGATTCAGGCATAGTAGATACCAGAGAGTTTGTACCCTCTAGCTTGGTAAGGCACACCAGGAATATAGGAAGGACGATGTGCATAAGAGGTGACAGGACACTGCAGTAAGGTATGAGGTCATGGAGGACATGGAGGTTGAAATCAGGTATGATGAGTGATGGAAAGCCAGCAAGTAACCCTGTGTGTCTGCAGATTGTATCAATTATGGAATTTGATTATTATTACCACAATATAGCAAAAACCACACAAGGTAAAGGCAGTGCCACAGAGGATGAAATGATTGAGCCTGTGCAAGGGATTTTTTCACTGTAATGATGAGGTAAGGGAAGGCTTGTGTTTCAGCAGGGACATTTAAGTGGCAGTAACCTTACTGAAGAGTGGCACATAAAGCAGATCAGACCACAAGGGAACCTGTCCTTAAAATCTCTGTTTCCAGCCCATAAGAGAATTTACCAGGAGGCCTTGATGCTCAGTAGGTAGTCCAGTTAAGATACTAACAGCACTGAGGATGTTCTTAGCTCTATAGTCTGCTAACTGGGAAGGCTGCTGTAAATCATAGCTTCTGAGGCTTTGTCAGGGAGTGTTGCTTCAGTTCTTGAAATTATGAGCTAAATTAATCAGTTTTAACACAGTACTAAATTATTTGTACTTAAAGGCAGTTTTACCACAATAAATCATAATCTAGAACATGCCCTTCCAAGGCTGAGTGGGCAATGGACTCTGCAATCTATGGGTCACAGACTTAGGTCTTTGCATGACAAGAGAGGAAATGTTTTCAAGGGGGATAGAGACTTGAGTTAGCAAGCTGCTTTTCAACACACTATCTTCACATAGAAGGCAGAATTCCCATAGAAAATATGCTTTGATTCCTGTCAAAGCACCACAGGAGCAGGACTTCAGAACTTTATGCTGCTCTAGGTGTTGTTAGCAGTCTTGGGATAGACAGCTGTGCCTGCCTTACAGAACTTTGCCATATCAGAAAAGTTATTTTGTTTAGAGTACACCATAAATCAGTATATTTTAAGTGAAGCTTTCCTCAAACCTCAGGTTTGCAGGAGAAAAAAGTGTGTTTGTTGTGTTTGCTTCAAACTGATGAAAACTAAATGAAAGCCAAACCAAAAGTGGAAGCCTCTGTTTTTGGCTTGTCTCATAGAAATGCTGATAGTACAAATTCTGCAGGGTTGTTATGGGGCAATCTGAGTATTTCCTGCAACTGTGAGATATATTTCAGACATCTGTTCCTTGCAGGAGAAATGTTGGTTTGCGTTTACCAGAACAGGCTGTGTTCTGCAGTCAAACACCTGGAAACTTGTGTTCCTCTTCTCCCCCCATTAATTCTTGTACCTGGTAAGCAGCACACTCCATTTACTGATCCTCTTTATATAGATGCATTTGGATTATCTCACAAACTACTCTGATGTTTATTAGCTTCACCTAGGTTTGTCATCAACACTAGCCAAGTGCAAACATTAATCAAATTAGAGGTTCATTCCAGCTAGGCATAAGGTCAAGCTCCTAATTACAAGGCTGGAAAATGAGAATGACTGGGAATAATTTAAACTTAAAATATAATTCTAGGGCAAATTTAACAACAGGTTCTTTTTTAGTTGCCCTATTATCTTTCACCTTGAATTTTTGAGATGTCTCATCCATAAAAAAACCAGAGTCTAATTTGCATCTATACTGTGTGTCATGTTTTGTTCTCTTCAAGCACAAGGGAAGTGTCTCAGGTGTGGTCCTATTTGAAGTTCAAAATAGTTCCTGCATTCCTGACCCTTTTTTCTTAGCACCTTCTAAGCAAGCTGTCCTATCACATGTTGACCAGCTCTTCTTTCCAGCCAGCAATTCATGAAGGAGATTCCAAACCTTTCACTGTCATTCCTACAATTTATATTTAATAAAATTAAAAATTCTGAGGTCTGAAACAGTCTCTTGGATTTTCCATACACAGCCAATTTCCTCTTGGGTAACATAAATGGCTCTCTAACAAGGAGGATGGCAGACATGATGATGACACATTTTGACCAAGCAGCCCTCCCATGATTCAGTGTCAGCTTCTGGGGTTCCTAATTTGACATCCCCTCCCACCCTCAATGCTGAAGAATGAGAGAAGATCACACCTCCTACATCTAAGAGAGGGTGAGGAGAGCAGGAATCACACTAGACAGTGCTGCTCTTAATGTCAGCATTAACAAATCTAATCTTTCCCCAGTTCATCTATCACCGTGCCAACCAGGCATCGTTTTGTATGATTAAGTGCCTGTGAAATCAAATAATAAACTGAATTTGTTCAATTTGGGTACATTATCTGAACTGGACTTTTGGATACATCATCATTACTATGATCTTTAACTTGTCGGAAATGCCAGAATACAGATAATAACAGTAAAAATACTGACACTGTACATTAGTGGTTTCCTTGACTCATTACGGCCAGAGGATAAAGTCTGTACTTCACTCTGGAAAAATGCAGTGCTTAAGACTGAGGTGTCACAGGGAAGAAACAGGATTTCTGCTATATATTAAAAAAATATCTTAGTGGGCCGAGAACTACGAACTCTTTTTTCATTTTCTTATTGTAATTTTTTCATTAGTAATTTCATTAAATTACACCTTGGAAGAAAGAAATTGTGTTGACTGTTTAGCATCAGATTACATGTGTAACTCTGAGCCTTCTCAATGAGCTGGAAGTCAAAATTGTGACTAAATCTGTTACTAAATTAGTAGCATTGTGGTAACTGCTTGAGTTTTATTCAGAATATGATGGCAATTCCAGAGAGGTCACGCTGTACCAGAAATATATTACCACAGACCTTTATTTGCTGGCAAAATGAGGGGACTATTCATACCTAAAACATCTATAGAACCTTCTAAAAGTATCATTTATTCTACTTCAAAAGGAGTTTAAAACCCTTTTAGTGGTGAGTGTTACTGACCATTACTCAGAACTGGTGACACCAGGAGACACCTGCCTTCCCTTGCTTTGATGCTTCTGTTGTATGACAGCTTCCCAGCTGAGCTCTCACCAGCTCCCTCCCTCACCGTACAAGTCCAGCCTGTCTACCAGAGAAAATAATGGGTTTGAAGGGAAGCTGAGAGGAAGCAACTATGTTAGAGAGAAAGACAAACACATACCATGGGAAGCTGTGAGGAAGCAGTGATTTTTCACCAAACAGTATTCTTTCAAATAGCTGAATTTTAGGTTGTCTGAGAGGATAAAACTGCAAAGGTCGCCAGTTACAGTAGCAGAAGATTTCATTCCTTTTTAGAAATTAATATCCAATAAATTATACACTCCAGAACTGGCAGTCATCTTTTAAAAGAGTGAAAACGTTACTACACAAGTGTTGTCAGCTGATATAAGCAACTTGATGACTGTTATTTGCATTAATGTAGTATATGGTGTATCATATGGTGCTGTTGTCTACATCTGGAAAATGCAAGAGTTATACATTTAAAGAATTTGGAATCTGGCAATTGTTACAATAGTTTGGAGTAGTATAGGTCTTTACAGAGACTTTAATTTCATTAGCACATTGCTGCAGTCTGTGTCAAACAGCTAAATAATATGCAGCATTTTAAAACAGAAGTGAAGTACATGTGTGTCATCTAGACCTCTGCATATACTGAGGGAGGTCAGGGGTTCAGATGTGATGCTACTGCATGCAAGAATGTGGGGTGTGGATTTGGCAACTGATTTCACTTCCTAACCCAATCTGAGCTGAGTGTTGTACTTGGCACAGCTCCTTCCTTTCTGTTCCTCCACCTGCAAAAGAAAAGGGTGGGGGTCACTTGTAAGTGCTTTAAGATCTACAAAGCTAAAATGGGAACTATCCTTGTGGTAAGCAGGTGTATCTATATCCACCATCTAAAATGGTTACAAGATGGTTGTTTATGGGAGCAGACACTTGAAACAATGATAGCTCATACTTCAAACATAGACACACGCAGGACATGAATATGAAACTGTACGATCTTGAGAGGATGTCTACTGTTGGTTCTGAAGAAGCCACAGCTGCTTTGTCAGTTGTGTAGCCACTATGTTATGTGACAGGGAGATGCTATGTGACTGAACAGCCTCCCTGCTGTCCTTGGGACTGCACTGAGCCCCAGCACCATAGAAATACCTTTCTGCACTGCCAGGTTCACCTTGCAGAGTAAACAACACTGGATCACACAATAACAACTGCACAGAAAGGAATACAGGGACAAAGGGTGCCTGAATAGGAAGGATGCAGAAAGGCACAAAAGGAGTCAGAAGGGACAAATTGTAATGACAAGTCTGAAAGGATGTTAGAAATGGGAGAAGGCTGAAGGAAGGCCCGGTGCTTAGCGGAGGAACAAGAGAAAAAAGCAGGTGACAGCAAGATTGACATATTCAGTGGTTTTCAGTCACAATCAGGTTTCTGGTTCCCAGAAACTTAGCATGCTTCATTTTAACAGGTGTGTAGAAAAGTCCAAAATCAAGGACAGAATACCCCTTAAATGTTTAAGAAATGTAGATACACTGAAGTGAGCCAGGCCCATTGAGCTCTACACTGGCAAATGTAAAGCACTGTAGCAGTTTGAGAAGTGCTAACAATAATATCTGACAGCTGATAGAAGTAAAATCCCAGTGGATAAATGTAGTACTTGTCATTAAAAAGGAGAAAATTAGGAAAGTAGAGACTTTCAGGGGAGTTAATCTAGGACTGTCACTGAGAAACATTTAAAACAAATATAGGTTGTTCCTAAACATGTAGAATACAGTCAGGCTACAAAGACTTTTGATGAATAAATCCTGTTAAATGGATCTAAGCTCTTCTTTAGGACAAATGGTCTAGTGCCATAGGCACTTACCCCTATTGCTGCTGATGACATGAGGTCTCTCAAAGGTATGCAAGAGGTGCCATGCTTTCCCCTTCTGTTATGAAAAGTTTGTACCCACAAAACACTTGCCTGCACAAGTTCATCCCTTTCTGTGGGTGCTGGATTTACTGGGCAAATGCTACAAATATCCTGCAAATCAGCAAATCCCTCTCTATCCTCTGACCATGTCTGGGGGAACGTTGTCAGCTGAAAACCTGCTATATGTTGTCAGGAGACAGTAATTTGCTGCCTGTATAGGTAAAGCAGATGCCTGGCAGTTGGATATGGGCCACACAATCTAACTGTGAGGATACAGTCCATAAGTTGTGTACAGTGGGCATCCCATACCTAGCTGATATATAGTAAGCATTAGATGTGAATAGGGCTTTTAACAACTTTTGATGTAGTCCTGCATGATGTTGTTACATGCTGAACTAAAAGAAAAGAGAGGGCAGGATAAAATCACTCTGCAGTCTGGTAGATGCACAAGTGGTTGAAATACCACTTGTCCAGAGTAATTATCAATGATTCACTGTCAAACCAAGGGGATGTTGTAAGTGAGGTCCCACAAAGGTCTGTGTGGGGTCAGTTTTACTCACTACTTTCATTAATTACTTGGATGAGAGTAATGATTTGTATAGAGAGTAAAATTCGTGTATGACATAAAGATGGAAGGCTTTGTGAGCACTTTGGCAAACAGGATTAGAATTTAAAATAATCTTGCTACACTGGTGAAATGCTCTGAAATCAATAACATCAAATTCAATAAAGAATGCAAAGGACTCTTCTTGGAGGGGTTAAGTCACATGCAGAGCTGTGAAATGGAGAATAGCTGGCTCGACAGTGGTACTGGAAGCAAGGCGCTGGGTGCTGGAGTCAATGATGAACTGAGGATGAGTCAACGGGATAATGCTGCTGCAAAACATTCACCCCCGTAATGACTTTGCTGTCCCATGAGCTGAACAAATGTAATTCTGGTGAATATAAGGATAATTACTCTGTGCTACTCAGCACTAATCACTCAGGTTGTGTACCCAATTTGGAATACTATAAGAAAAAAAATAAAGCAAAAATGACTAGAGAAGAGGAAGAGAAGTAATGAAATGTATTTTATCTAGAAAAAAAAAGAAAATAAGTGATGATCTAGTAGCATTCTTCACCTGTGCAAAAGATTCACAGAGAAAATCAAGTCGTCTCCATGCCAACAAAAAGATGAGACTTGATTTGCAGCAGGAGAGATGTATGTTAGATCATCATTTTCTCAGTATATCTCAGCATTTGAAGAGATTTCTTAAAGAATATCCATTGTCAAAGTTTTAGAAGAACAAGACAGGCAAACTTCATTCATGAAGGTGCTACAGAGTTGATTTGTCCTCAGAGGAGATAGGACATGTATGCTTCTTCAAACCTTATGGATCTGTGATTTTCATCTAACAGCTTAAATCACAAAGATAACATAATTCTAAATAATCTGATTTTGCAATTCATTATTGAAGTGTGTAGTCAATAAGAACCATTTAAATTCTGAGCTCTTGCAAGACAGTGGTGTACAGAACCAATAAGGTAATACACCGTAATATTTTTATGGCAGTTTCTTCTGCTAAATGGCTCAGTCCTAAGAATCTTCACAAGTGTCTTGTACAATTATGTTACCTTTACTCTGGGGAAAAAAAAGGCTACTGAGATCTGTATAAAATGAGAGATTTGGCCTCCTTATGTATTACAGATGTGGACAGCACAGAAACATTTATCGACCTGGAGATATATGTCACTGGCTTTTTTTCACTTCTATTTTTGGGCTGAGTCCATCTAAAAGTAAATGTTGATCCAATTCCATGTGTGAAAAGAAATACTATGCTTTTGTACTTGTGTAATGTGAGTCTCTGCTGCCGTGCAGAGCAGCACTCTGTCGACTGCGCATGAGAAGGGCAGGTGGGGTGGGCAGCTTGCCCTGCTCTGCTGGGTACAGGCTTTGCTCAGGCTGCAGCAGCTGAGGAACTGGCCTACAGCATCTCTAGAGTACTGTTTTGCAGTTCTGATAATAGCATCATGAAAGGACCTAATTTATTTTTGCCATGTACACTCTGTTCTAGCATTTTGCCTCCTCTTCTATTCCCTGAATCCTTGATTTGAGAGTAGAGGAAATGCTGTAAAATCAAACAAGCTGCCATGTAATGCTGTTTATTCATTTATTGGTTGGTTTCACCTTTTTCTATTACCAGCTCTTTGGGTTTTGGAGACCAGGTAGTGTACTAAGATATATTTGAGGTCTCTGCAGAGATCTGAGGTTCCTAGTTGCTTATACAGAATATTGGGTTAGGGGCAAGTCTTTTGGAGCAGTATCAAACCATCTTCTTACCCTAAGTTTGATTTTTACTCTTTATTCTCTCCTGAGAAAGTTTCAGATGGGAAAGAGCTGAGAAGCTTTCCTTAGGGCGAGTACTGGGAATAAGAAAGGCTTTAATTTAGGGACATAAGCTGAGAGTTGCAAAACCAATTCTCCTTTGAGGTAGCCTGGGCCATGGCTAGGGTCCTGGCTGAAGGGTCACTCTAGGGTTAGGGTTAGGGGTTTAGGTTCCAGGTTCAGGCAGAGAAAAGCACAGAGCTACCTCCCACAATGGGGGGACCTAGGCAGGGACTGTGCCAGGTAGGAGTAGATTCAGGTTAGGGCAAAAGAAGAAGAGGAGGAGCAGACTGATGGTTGATGTGGGGCTGGCAGGCAGCTACCGAAGGAAGCTGAGAGCTGCTAAAGGAATTCTTCACTGAGAATTTATTGTCTGTGGCACAGCTAATCCTGACCCAAGGTGCTCTAGGAGGACTGTGACTGGCCTTTGGGACAGGAGGTCTAGCAGAACCCAGCTTCTTTGGCCAAAGCTGACCAGGAAAAAGTAGTAATGTGAGGTGGCTTGAAAGAAGCCAGAGTTTAGAATTGAGTTTCTCCTGGCCTTGTGGAGTGGGGGTGAGGATTGGTGTAGGGTGGCCACAGGGGCTTTCTGTCCCTTCTGAGCAGAATCCTGTGGTTAGCTCCACAGGTTACTCTGCAGTAAACCTGGGCTCTGCCCCACACCCTTTCTCTGCAGAGTGAGCTGTGAGGAGATGAGCAGAAGGACAAAAAAGGTACTGGCCCTTTTGGAATCTATATCTCATCTTAGCTTCCTCTCCTCATACCCCCACAGCAAACCTACATCCCAATCCATTCTGCAGCATGAGGGTGATACTTTGGAGCTGCCTTCAAGCTTGCCTCTGCCTCTTCAATCTCCCACCTCCCTTCCTTCATCCTAATCTTCTTATTGTAGTCTCTACAGTCAAGTCTGGCTAAGTTCAGGTGGTAAGTGCTGTTGTAGATGTGCTTATCCAGTCTTACGACCAGTCCTTATGTCCATTACAATAATATTGTACTTCAGAGAAAAGTCATCTGTGCTTTGACTCTGAAACTGTAAAAGAAAGAGAACAGCAGAAAGATGTTGGAGTCCAGTATCAACAACTATTTGGCTTTGGAGAGTAGTTGGCTCAGTGACTGAACAAAGTGGATTTAATTTTATGAAGAGATTGCTTTTGATGTAGACACAGAACTGTTCACTGGGGGAAAGACCGAATAGTTACATCTGCTCTGCGAACTGGTTAGAGTATTCCGCATCCAATGCTAGTGCCAGGTGTGTGGTATTGCTAGGAAGTGGAAAGAAGGCTCTATTTTGTCTAATAAATTGCATTAAGATTACAACAGAATGGGGTGAACACTCACTATCTCAGAAAACTAAGGTCAGCTGAAGTGCACAGCATTTTATATTTCCTCTTGTGAAAACAGAGACAGAAACAGAAAAGATGGAGCTCCAGGGGCTCGGTATTGGTAATGTCTGGCAGCAGAAGGAACAAGCTGGTTAACAAGGAGGTTAACATCTAATCACATGGGAGCTGGTTAGTGTTATTACCCTGGTGAATAATTCCCCCGGCCTCAACAGCTTTGGCTAAAAGCAGCTATTGTAGCCTCTCCTCTTTTATGCTGTGTGACATTGAGTCCACACCTCCTTGGCTACAGAAGAGAACTGGTCCTTGGGCACATCTCAAAAAGCAACTTTTTTCATGGATAATGCTGTTGACTTTAGTCATAACATAGGCAAGTAGAGACTCTATCCTCTGGCTGTATATTGAAGAAAAGTAATAGGATTTCTTCACTTCCCTGATTTATGGAGAAAACAGGAAAGCCCTGATTGATTAAAACAAAGTAAGTATTTCTCCAAAATAAAGAACTGTAGAACTTCACTCAGGCAAGCATTTCTCATGCTACAAGAAGACAAAGAAGTAGGAAAAGACTATAAATCAAATAAATTATTTTTATATGTCTTCTGTAGCTGTATCTGTGCCTTCCATCTGCAAGACTCTTTCCTGTTCAGATATTCATGTTACAGAACAAATACATTTGAAAAGCTGACTAAATTGAAGAATGTTAGACTTCCATTTAAAAAAAATCGCATAATGTTGCTATTTTTAAATTACCCTGCAACTAGTTCAAATATTTAGTATAAACTACATTTATTTTGTTAAACTCTATACAGTCCAGTGAAAAATTATGGTGAGTATTGTTCTTTTTCCTGGGGGAAGAATTTTCCCCCCAAGGCAGATTTTGCTCAAATTGTAATTTGGGCCAGAAGTTTATGTTACATTCAACTGCCAGTCACAGAATACTCTTCTGAGAATTTAACAGAAAAGACAAAGCACAAAATAAACAATAACAAATAATAACAACACTTTATGGAATTAGTGACAACAAATTAAATAGAATATTTGATAACAGGGGAGCAGGATGAGAAAAAAATACACAAAATGTTTCTTCCTTGATAGCAGCACTTTAATGTTCTTATATCCTCTCTCAGGCAGAGAGAAGATCTAGGATTCATAGCAGAGGCCCCTGTGTACTTTTCTCACACTCTCCCCTCTGTATCATTTATTTGCAGATCAACATATTTACTTCCATTCCCTTTTTTCTTTTCCTTTCAAATGACATTTTTCTCTTCAGTGTAATCACACCTGAAATTTTAGACTTTTATCCAATGAACTCCCCTTGAAATGTTGCACTTGGAAGCTCTTCATCTACTGCCTACTCTCAACTCTCCCTTGCTAGATTACCCAGTTTTCCAAGTCCTATACGCCAAGACCCTTCTATTCTTTCTGTGCTGTTCTTGTAGAGTTCATTAGTGGAAAAGTAGGGGAAGATATACACAACTAGATTGCATCCAGTCACCTTCTCTCTAGAATGACAATAGCCGTGTTTATGCAGTGCTGGGGCCAAGAAAACAAACAACTAGAATCTAGTTACATCTTCTGCACCCCCTCAAGAGTTCATGCCTTGTACTACCAGCTGCTACCAGGCTCATTGGCTCTGCTGAAGATCTGTGCAAGGATGGTTATCTACGTTCTGGAGTTAGGACAGCTTCTTTCATTTGCCCTGCTATAGATGCTAGTACATATTCTGAGAAAAGGAGAAATAGGGGAGATGTTGCTCAGACAACTGAGCTGGACCTGCTATCATGAAGGTTAGACTTGGAAGCAGCAGTATTATCTTCACTGTTATCAGCCAAAGACATAGGGGTTGGATTCTTCCACTTTCTGAAGTTTCCTAATCCCACAGTACCTGCCACCAGCAGTGGCATCATATTATTTACAAAGTCCTGCTTATCTGCAAACTCTTGTATTATTCACAGATCTGTGGCAGCCTGGGTCAGGTCCAGCAGCAGTGAGCCAGGGAGGACTCACATCTTGTATTTCATGGTGAAAGCGTGGACAATCTCTGTGGTGCATCAGCTGAACTCACTGAAGGAGGGAGATTATACACAACAGAGTAAGACTTTACTGTTTAACAGTTTTATAGTAAAGCAGATGGATTTTAAAGAATTGGGGACTAATTGGCTTAAGTTGTGGTTCCAAGGGAAATCACACGAGGCTCTGGGTACCTCACAACTGGGAATTGAAGTGCCACAGCTGGGGGAGGAAAGGCACTGAAGTAGGACAACTTACCTGAACTGCTTCGGATCTGTTCTAGAAATTTTGATGGTATAACTTTGTTTGCACAGACTGCATGCCAGAGCAGGCATTTACTGTCCTCTTAGCACTGGTACTGTATGAGGAATAACTTAGAGAAGAAGTATAAAGTGTCATCAGTGTGAATCATGTTTTGGGTCTCCAGCTAACTGGGCAGAAGTGTAATTTCTTCCCTGATACCAATCCACTTTTTTTTTCCATGTGCTATAGTGGTCCAATATTAATAACATGGAACCAGAGCCTTACAAGACAGCAAACAGATTGAGTAACCTTAACAAATGAGTACACAATCCACCAGAAATCACAATAGAGTTTGGGCACTATAGTTTCAATACTCCAATGTGATAAAATAAGGCTGAGACTTCTTGTCAGTGATCAACTGATATAAATTATATAAATTATTTCAGCTTCATTTAGCCTTTTCACCATTACCACTTCTAGAACCACAAGGATAATTGTATTTCAAGAAAACAAGTAAACTTTTCCAATGCTTGACAAAGTGGGATCTCTTTTGAAATGACAGTCCTTCCCAAATCAATCATATCTCTAAACACAAGGTGGTGGCTGATAACATGCTTACAAAACGCCTTTGAAAACTGACTGGCAGATCTAGCCCTACCTTATTTGACTGTAAGAAAGCAAATGGGCTGCAATGAAAACCCACTCAAAAATGTCCCAGCAAGAACTTTGCTTCCTACCCACTGTGAATGATAGATTAGGTAATAGGACAAGCAAAGAAATAACAGGCTTTAATAATGTTAGGCCTAAGCTAGTACTGATCTATTTCATATTAGAATCATATTAACACGAAGTCAAAACCTTAGCACAGCTTACTTGAATAAGTTGAGGTATGTGGGAACACAGACTTCAGAATGTTGTTTAAATCATGTCTTTCTGTGATCTCTCTCTAAAAAAATTATAACTATCAGAGTCTTCAGCAGGCTGAAAAAAGTAAGGTGTTTCTTAAAGGATCACAACTCAGACAGACTAACCAAACTGATTTAAAGACTGATCTGCTTAAATATGAATGATAATTCTTGGGTATAGGTAGATTGAATTTAGGGTTCATGCAAAGCATACCCTTCCTCATCATCTCCAGAGCATTTATAATTAAAAACACTGCTGACTTAAATCATGAATATCCAAGAGCAACAGACTTGGCAGCAAAGGCAGACCTCACAGGAAGCTATGAGAATCTTCTTGTGGGGATTTGTCCAGTTTATTCATTAATGCTCCTTATGATTTTGCTCATGCTTGCTTGCTCCTAAACACCTCCTCCCCTCAGTGAAGACAGTGTGCTGCTGCTGCATCTTTTGGAGACCACAGGCTTTGCAGACAGGACTGAGCCACACTCTCTTTGCAGATGACTCTTTTCACCAAGACACAACTACTTCTGTGTTGGAGCTTCCCATCTGAAAGCAGAGCTAGCAAAGGGACTCCTCAGACTCACCCAGGCAAAGGCATCCGCGTGCAGCTGGTTTGAAGCTGGACTGTGCTAACCTTGGTGATTTTACACCAAAACAGATTGAGAAGCACTCACTTAGTTGACTGCACCTGGTGCTGAGCTGGATGGGACCATCATGCCAGTGGGTGTTTATGCATAGGGAGCCACTTTAACATCTTCAGATTACAAAGCTGTGGCCAGAAGAGTGCTACTGTCTGTGGTCTCAGACTAAGGGTAGTGACATTATGTCTATGCACTAATCTACTGTGTGAAGGAACATGCTTAAATCCATTTTAGTTTCCTGTTCTTCAGGTATCTGAGCCTTCCTACAAGCTATTAATTTTAACAACTCTAAGTGCGGTAACCAGCTGGAAAAAGGTTATTCGAGTTCGTACCATGTTCATCAGATTAACCACTTTTAAACTGTTTTCTTTACAGTAAAGCAGCAGCTATTATATTGCCTTGTGGATTCAAGGCAGCAAAATCAAGCCTGTAAGTAAATAAGGGGGGTTTAATGCTTTCAGTAACAGGCAGTACCTGGTGGTTTGCTGAGTTGACATTATTGGCATGAATATATATGATTGTGTCACCTGAGTGACATGAACACAACAGTACGGAGATAAGGAATTTTAGCCAGGTACTCTGGGTTTATAACAGACTAAGGGTCAGATAATGCCAGCAGAGAGATGGATTATACAAATTCTTCCTCCATGCCTCTTGCTTTTTTTTGTCCCCAAACAGCCTCTTTGAGCAATACTAGAGATGCTTTTGAATACTCTAGAGTGATGAATCCCACCAAATGTTGTCTGTTTGACCCATTAACCCAGCAAAGATTTTAGCCAAGGGTTACAATTTTAATGAATAACAAAATGTAGTTATGAACTATGAGATCTACTGGGATATAGGGAGAAATAGCAAGACCATTAATCACTTCATTCACATAGAACAGTATTTAGAAGCTCCTCCAAAGAAATTGATGTCTCCTTTGTACCCCTTTTTCTGAAGTATGATCTATCTTTGAAGACTGGACTAGATTTACTATCCTGGATAAAAACCTCTGCCCGATGTCATCCTAATATACAGGTTTAGTACTGTCCTTGGTTTTGTGCAGTCCTGACTCCTACATAGAGGATATCTTTTCTAATGGGGATGTCTAGTTGCCTCTACAATATTATACTGTCTGTATGATGATAATAAAAGCAATTAGATGGCCTTAAGCTTCATGGGGGACTATCTGACAAGGGAAAATTTTGGAATTAAAAAACTCCACAGGTTAATTTCACGCTCAGAATTTCTCCATGTGAGAGGTTTTCCACTGAAATGAGATGCTTCTATTTAACTGCTTCACATCATCTGCTCTGGAATAGGGAGAGAGAAAGAAGCACTTGACTTTTATTTTGCTGCAAGTCATTGTTTCATTGTGATGGTAATTTCTTTCGAAGTACTTCCTCGGTGCTGTGAACTAGAATGTCATGTTCCTTGGGACTGATGGGGGACACAGGGCATTTTGGGGTTGTGTCACTGGAATTAGAAGCGTATTTTGTTCTTTGGCATTGGAAATCTACACTCAAGTGTAAAAGTGCCATGATTAGTCTTTTGCCACATGAGTTCATTGCTATCTGACTGCAGATTTGTTGCTCAGGACAAAATAGTGATTGATGTGGATAGATACAGGACATACTTCTCCCAGGTACCCTGTTCCTGAGCAATCAGAATATGGCAACAGCATCTTCTGGGTTATCTGCAGTGGAGCTTGCCAAATCAAAGGAACCTCAAAGATCATCTGAGCTATTCCCCTACCCCCAGGTTCAACTGTCCTATTTCAGTCTTAACTCAAGCCTTCTAGATACCTGCATTGGCGAAAACTCCACAGCAGCAGAGTAAGAAAGAAAAGAGTAAAAAGTGTCAATTATCTCTGAAAAACTTCACATTGAGTATGGCTCTTCCCAAGATCAGGGAATGCAAGAATAGAAGCACTTCAGTGGTATATCAGGTCAAAGGTCTGGCTATCTCAATACTGTGTCTCTAAAATGTTGAAATAGGGCACACATGTTGAAAAGGCCTTATAAGGAATTTCTCCTCCAATGGAGACTGTATTCAAACTATCTTTTTTAATAGCATCAATAGGTCTATTTTGTATTAACTTCATAATTCCTTTTAAAAACTGTTTATGCTTTTCACCTGCACAATTTCCTTTGCCATTAAGGTTCATCATTCAATTCTGAATTTTCTTTATTAGAAATTAGAGCTCTGAATTGTGAAAAATAGTGAAAGACTGTTCCTTGGTCACCTTTTGCAAATCATTTGGAAGCTGAATGTTCCCACTGTATTTAGTCTGCCATCATACAGGAGCCACTCTATGATTTATTATTCTGGAATCTTTCCCCTTCCTTCCTGTGCTCTTTGGGAAAGTGGGTGATCAGAAAGAAGCATGTGCTGTAGTCAAGAGGGGGATGCATGACAGATTTTTACAACTGTCTGGCCTTTTTTACTGTTATTTTCCTCTTTTCTATCCCTTTTCTAACAATACTTAATATGCAATTTGCTCTTTTGGAACATGAAACATTGCTCCAAATCCACTTCCTGTCTTGGTAATAACTATTTGTGTCCCATGAATATATAGTTAATATAAGTGTATCAGTATTACAGTGGGTAAGTGCTACATTGTATGTATTCACAGTTTCATGTGCTATTTTGTCACCAATTAAAATACAATAAGAGTTCTTGTTGTACATCTTTGCAGTCAGCTTTGACCCAAACCCATTTCTCTGCAGACACGTAACCTTCTTCTCTGCCCTTTTGCTACCTAGCTTTGAAACATCTGCTACAGCACAAGCCCTAGCACAGATTTCCATAGTAGTGTCTGGTAACCAACTTCTGCTGCAAAACCTGGCCATTTTTTCCAGGTTTTTATTCCCACCTTCTAACTGATGTGTGTGTGAGACAGTTCCTTAGGACACCTTCTCTCTTCTCAAGAGGCTTAGATTCTTTTGAGATGCTTGTTGAAATTTTGGCAATCAAAATATAGTGTATCAAATAACTCACTCCTTTTTCCATGCTCACTGACTTTTAAAAATAGCCTAATAAACTGGTAAGTTGAAAATTCCATTTATAATAAGCACCTCAACCTTTCCCCAGTGTGTCATACTTTGTCTTTATGTCTGTTAAATGTATCCATTATCTTAGTTTTTACTGATTTACCTTGTACAGGCAGAAGTGAAGATTGATTGGAGGGGATTTTGCAGCAAAATTGGGATGACCAGTGATGGCTGAATGACTTCAGACTGTCAAAGGCTATTTTGCTGGGCAAAAAAGAAATGGGAAACTCACAGTGTGTAGTTGCTTCTAATTAATTGCAAAGAGATTGACACTGAATGGACTGCTGTGGATTTGTTGCATGCTGCCATGAAGAGGTATCTTCTCTGCCTATCATAAGGGTTGTCCAGCCATGGGAAGTTAGAGATAGCTCTGCAAAAATGCTGTTACCTGTGTTTAGTACATACTGTTTGTCTCCATTCCAACCCACAGAGTCCAGAAACAGAGGAAATATTTCCCTGCTAACTGTTTCACCTGATAGCAACAGCAATGTGAATCTGTTTGGGAAAGACTAAGAGTGAATATTCATAAAATGTTACCTATTTTCCTTAATGAAAACTAGAAGGGGGGAAAAAATAGCCCAGAAGTTTCAGAAGTTTTTCAACATGAAGAAAACCTTTTCTTGGACATAAAAACCCCACAACCCTACATCACAGTTATTAATGCATGTATAGCACAACAGTAGATTTTCTCTTCAGGAATTATAATTGAGTGCTATGTCCTGCATGCTACTGAGACCAAAGATTAGAGCTTGCTTAACAGAGCTTCCAAGACTTTCAGGGCAGGTTGAATAGCCCATGAGCTGCTCTTCTGAACAACAGCTGCCAGCAGCATCTGAAATGCCTGGCACAGCTGCCACAAAGAGGGGACACATTGTTTTTTAAATACTGTTTGGAAATTCTAAGTTGGCAAGCATTCCTTTGTGTGCTCTGTGTGTCCATGTGCATGTTAAAAAGGGACATTGCCCAACAGCCCACCAGGTGCAAGGGGTTCTGCGTGATGGTTCAGAGGGACCATTTTGCAGCCTGCATGTGCTTTTGTGAGTATTAATCACTGTTTACCTGTAGCACAGAGTGGGTGATCTATGTAAGAGCCTTCACCAACAGGCCTAGAAAGGTTTTCTGTGCATTGTCCAGATTTTTCCCTCAGTAAGATTTTACTCTTTTATTTCAATCTGCACACAGTACTGTTTCAGAATTGCAGCTTCATTATTTATATGGATTTGTTGTGAATTTTAGAAACAGCTGATGAGAAAAAAGTAGAAGACACTCAGTAAACAAGATGTAGCTTCACTACATAGATAAAATAAAACTCTGTTGTCCTTGATGTTCATCAACACAAATATCACTTAAGCTGCATACACACATTTTTGAGACCATTTTGTACTAGGAAAAGAGGAAAATTAAGGGGGTTAGACTTAGGGTCTTGGTGAACAGTCTTACTGAAGTTCTCCATGTATTGAGGGTCTGTATCAGATTCACAGTAACTTTGAGAGCAGTTTGGTCTCTGTCAGACTGAGACATGTTGTGGCTAGGGTAGCCAGCCGATGAATGCTTTATCCTGGTAGAATAAGTACAAGGAACTGGTAGGATCTGGACCTGTCACGGATCTCAGTTTTGAGATGCCAGAGGTAAGGAGAGGCAAAGGCATGGCAGCTTTGAGTGTCTATTGTTAACAGTAGTAATAATGACCGATTGATAATGTCCCTGTCCCATCACACTCTCTCCATAGCCAATGATTGCCCTCCTTGTTATGGCCAGACTGTGCTCTGTTATCTTGAAGCTGTTTTCTGGCAGGTGCCAGGGCAGATTCAAACCCTCTTTCTTTCTCTAAGCACTTCTATACATTCCTTTCTTTGCTCTTACCCCTTTTACTTCCACCTGTCCTTCACTTCTCTTGTCTGAGAAACATTCCATGTATCAGAGAGTTGTAGACTCCCCAGAGATCCCTGAACTTTGTTCCACCTTTTACTTTTCACTTCACATAAAACTGTGAAATGTTGAAGCTTGATGCCTCTAAGGGATGTTACAGGTGCTGAATTGGCAAAACTAAAAAGGCTGGTTCATGGTTTCAGGTTTGGTTTATTTGTTGTTTTTATTTTTTTTCTTTCATCCCCATCAATGACCTATGGCACTGCTCAAAATCTTGGCAAATTTTGAAGATATGTCTTTGTCCAGATTCTCTCTGAGGTTTCTTAACATAGATAGTCTTCTCTGATCCATGAAACTACTGTGGTTCATGCTGGGTCACTTGCATGGAAACAGAGAAAGGGTGACCCTCACTGTGAGAAACTTCACTGCACCACTTGCTCTTGGGTGTGTCACTGTGTCTATTTTGCACTTGGGAATGATCCTGGGAGGTCTGCGTTTTGCACTTGAGCAGTGCATTGATGGCTTCTATTTTGGATGTGACAACCACACAAAACTTTAAAATGCACTGGTGAAGGCAGAAATAGCCATTAGCCACTTGAGGCTCTTGCTTGTCTAAGAAGCAAGAAGCTCTCAGCTGGGCTGTTGGTGACCTGAGCAGGATAAGCAGCAGCCAGAAAGCAAGGAGCATCAAAACACTGTTCATAGCCTTTTCCCTCTGTGCATGTGCCTCATTGCTCATTGAGTATCAAGATCTCTAAAATAAATGCTACATGAACCCATTCAAATAACTAGAAATGTAAACACAACCTGGTTAACTATATTGTAAACTCAGTGCAGAAGGAATTCATCCTAATGCATGTGTATATAGTTTTTTACATTATTGAAACGAAAGACAATGCAGCATTAAGCATCCAGCCAAGGAAAGGATTTAGACAGTGACAGTCCAGAGATAATGTCTCAAATCCAGTAACTGGCTGAGCAGCCAAGAGCTCGCCCTTCTGCTGCCGTTGGCTGTCACAACTTCACTGCAGCTAACATTGTTATCTAAGCATCAGTTTTTGCAAGACAAAAGAAAAAAATGTAGATAAAGAGTCAGGGTAAAATAGGAGGTTTGGTTTCTTCATGCTGGTAGCCTCACTGCTTACATAGTTGATTAATGTTTGCTTAGTCCACTAGGATGCATATATGACCTTTAAGTATATGCTTAATATGCAGAATAAGAGTACCTGCAACATTTGTAGGCAGTAATAAGTGTTCACTGGATTAAGAGGCTGAATGTTCCAACCAAGACATAACAGCAATTACTCAGGTTCTAGGAAGTTTGCAATGTTTTAAGTTTCTTTTCCACTGGTCAGGTATCACTGGGAATTAACAGACAAGTAAGGGTGTAGCAGCAGCAGTACACTCTGTTAACCCACAGATTCTGAGGTAGGATCACTTAAGTGAGGTAGGACATTGGAGCTTGCAGTACTGATAACAAAAGGCTGAGTCATCCAGTGCCAATATAAACCATCCTGGCTTTTACTGACAGCTGCTTTTCTTAATTTCCAGAGAAACATTTCCAAGACACAAGATTTGTATCTTGCTGCTACATGCTTTCTACACACAGTGCTTAAGAGATAATCCCCAATGCACTGTAGTATATGAAGCAATAAATGGCTGCTGAGATTAATAGACTGAGCAAAGCTGAAGCATTTCATCAATCTGCAAAAAGTACTCATTGCCAGAATATTGCAGGCAAGAGAATTTGTTCTTTGTGTACAACAAACTTTAACAGGGAGCAGCAAAATTTCTATTCACCAGTGAGGACTTTAGCTGCTGAGCTGCCCTCCTTCTTAACAAGACACCTCAGTATGAGGTGGAGATAAGGGGACCGACTGCAGTCATAACCAAGCAGGAAACATGTACAGGCTTAGACCTGGCTGGGGAAATAGCTGTGGCTAAGGGTTTCCATGCTTTTTGTGGAAGGTATGTTGTTCTATTTCTTTGTGCCACGATATCTTTACTTAAAACAGAAGAATAAGACCAAGTATTAGAACCTCTTCCTGGTTTAAGACATAGCAGAGTACGAGACTTCGGATCTTTTTGATCCAGCCCAACTTAGATACAATCTACAGTACCTGCAAGACTGCTGCAATTTACAGCAGTGCTTTAAAGTTCTTAACTGTGCATCAGCAGGGATTACTGAAACGAGGTTTACTCTGATAGACCTCGATGGACACCTTACAGCATCTAAGTGCTAAAGTGCTAACAAGGGTAAAGAGCCCCGGTACAACAGGGACCTCCTGTATGAACACAGAACCTATGGATGCCTTACCAGTACAGACATCAGTGGTCAGGATTTCTGACTTCAGAAGTTGTCTGTAGGGTTCCAGTTTTCCATAGAAACACATTCAGCTGCCTCAGAGGCACACTCACTTGCTTCAGAGGACATCACAGTCTTCCTCATCTGAGATACCAAAACAATCCATGGAGTTCTGCAAGTCTCTCTCCCAAGAAACTCAAATTTCATGATAATGATCAATGTAAAGATCTGATGGGGCAGAAACAAGATGTAAATACCTTTCCCTCCACCTCCCCTCTTCACTCACATGTTCCCCTGTACCCCTACATTGTATACTTATCTGTGCTCTCCAATATCTGATCAAACAGAGAGTTAGAATTTTCACTATGAAACCACTTACTTGTTCTTTAAACTTGCTGTAAGAAATGCTGGTGCATGCGTTAGATGCCCTGGGACTCCTAACTCATTTCAGTTTGCATCTTTTCTCTAGATGCCATATTAGATTTGGATAGTAGGAAACATGCATTCACTGAAAGGGTGGTCAAGCATTAGAATGGATTGCCCAGAGAAGTGGTGGAGTCGCCATCCCTGGAGGTGTAAAAAAAAATGTGTACACAAGATGCTTAGAGACAATGGTTTAGCGGTGGACTTGGCAGTGCTGGGTTAACAGTTGGATTCAATGATCATAAAGGTCTTTTTCAATCATAAGGATTCTATGATTCCAGGGAATTGTTTCTGGTTGTCCCAGTTTTATGTGGCCCCTACCACAGTCTCTTCCAGCCCTTCTTCATAAATTTCAGGTCGGTGCTAAACACTTTCAGAAAAATTGTACACGTCAAAGGGCATATATAATCACTGGACACTTGAAAAAGTTATTGTACATGACCAGTTGATGCTTGCTAAGGTTGTGTGTGAATGCAAATTAAGAAGTGTCCCTGCTTCAAGCTCAGGTGTTTCAATAAACAGATTGACAGATTAAATTGGATCTGAATCAAGTTTCTAACATCAATCTTTTCGATTTCATAGAGGGGAAAACTACAAGAGCACAATAAAGAATGTAAGGCTGTTCATTTGTAAGGACTTTGAAAACAAACAAACAGAGACAATAAGCAAAACCAGATTTACCTTGCCATAAATCCAAAGTAATCTGCTTTTCTCTAGTATCTTTGTAATGAATTCTCATTAGTTTACAGATGGGGTCGTGGCATTTAAGTGGATAATGATATATGCCTGTGTTTATCTTTCTTCACTCATCTGATGAATGCCCACAGTGTCCTTAGGATGTTCTTACTTTTGATCTCCACATGACTGAAATATGTACTTTCAGTCTTTCATATGATGTTGTAAAGTTATTAAGATTTTTAATGAGCGCAAATGAGGAATTATTTATTAGAACAATACACTGACTAATCTGAACTGAACAGTAACAGAAGATTGGTCTATGGAGTTAAATGGAAGGAGGGACTTCCTTAAGGCTTTACTCTGTGTTTCATTTAGACAGGTTTTATTCTGAGGAGATTCTCCAGATTTTGCTTACATAAGCATAAACCTGGAGAAAGCTCAGTCAGGTACTTCATGTAGTACAGTTGTGAGTTTTATCTCCTTTGCATAAGAAACATGTGAAAGTCTTTGGGAATTTTCCAGGGCCAATTAAGTTAATCATTTTCAGTCCCAGTTCTGCAGTTCTGAGCTTTTTAAGGGACAGGTTTGAGCAATTGGCACTGCTAACTTGCAATGGCCTAATGTTACATTGTTATATTTTCTAGTTCTGAAAAATAGTTTAGGACTATATCCACATTTCAGAAGTGTTTTTTACAGCTTTCAGAAAACTCTGTCATCAAATTTTATATATGTTCCTGTGGGAACTCAAGGGATGGAAAATGTCATGCTAATGCAAGGAAACAGATTTTGACTGTAACAATCCATAACTAATTTGAAGGAATCTTAACCCATTAGTTTGATCACAAAGCTTGACCTTCCTTAAAATTATATTGCTATGACAAGAAATGTGGTTTTGATCTTAAAAAATCACATTTTAACCTTGTTTCTTTTTTAGAAAAAACATCAACTCTTTTTTCTCTGAAAACCAGAAAAAAGCTCTGACACAAATGCATTATATTCGAAGTGCTGTTACAACAAGAAGAGCTGTCCATGTGGAGAAAACAAATTAACAAATATGAATCCATTCCAATTCTTTATTCTATTGTCCAATAAAGCTCTACATCCTATTTCTGGAATACTGATGACTGTACTGATTACATTGCAGATGTTAATGAAAAAAAACCCAACAAAGTAAACCACATATGCTTTTGGCATGTGATCCATAGAAAGTGTAGAAGGGAAACCCATGATTAGTGTTGACTTCACTGGGAAGAAGAATGATGTATGTAAAAATAGATACCAGTGTCAGAACTGAGATCACTCAGTCCTTTCCCATATATTTAAAGGACAGTCTGGACCTTCTGATAAAGACATTTTGTTTTCTTTAAACTATACTTAAAAACATACAGCAAGAGAAGTGGATTTGATATTGCCATATGCGGAAATTGACAACACAGTAAAATAAATGTGAAGCTCACTGCAGCCAGAATAATGGCATTTTATTCTGACTTCATATTAGCATTTTTATGCCTACTTTGCAAAAGATGTAAAATAGTGGGTACAGGGTGACTCAGGCACCAGAGCTATTTCCCAGTTAGCTGTCTTTATTAATTCAATGAGCCAAGAGCAAGTCCCATTCTGTGCTAGTGCAGCTGATTTTCAATAGGTATTTGCTCTGACAACAACTTTGAAAAAGAATCAAAACATATATTTTCCAGTTCTTTTTAGGTACATACATATGACCATCTAATTGCTCCGTGAAGAGCTTTTCATAATCTAAACTTTCCTGTTCTTACCTTGAGGGCCTTTCTTCTTGACCTGCTGTTTTCTAACTCCCTTATTTCATTTGTACTGCTGGCTTGATAGTATTTATAAGGCCTGTTTGTTCTGCCCATGAGTTTTCACTACACTAGACAATACAAAATTTATATCTTATACATTCTCCATGTAGTACAACTTTATTTTACAGGCTGATGTGATTTAACTGCATCTGGCAATTAAACCCCACATAGCTGCTCACTGGGTCCCCCACTAGCAGGATGGGATGGAGAATCAGAAGGGTAAAAGTGAGAAAAGTCATAGGTTGAGACAAAGACAGTTTAATAGGTAAAGCAGAAGTCATGTGCACAAGTGAAACAGAACAAGGAATTCATTCATCATTTCCCCTGGGCAGGCAGGTGGTCAGCTATCCCCAGGAAAGCTGGGCTCCATCACATATAACAATTACGTACATATGTATGGCCAGACTTTGTGAACGAAGATTTGGGCAGGGCTCTCCCCACACGGGTGTGCCCTTCCAGCTTGCGCAGTGGATTTTTTAGGTGAGGCACAGCATGTGCAGAACTGGCCCCACCGTTTAAGTCCTAAGGTCCATCTGCCACAGCCGAGCAAGCTTGGACAGTGACAGTCAAGTCCTTAGGACTGTCTACAGCACCTGGTACTAACCGGGGCTGACCCTGCTGAGCATCCGAGATCTGACGGGATGGGATGTCAGGGAGGCATTGAACTGCCAGGGGACGGTCCCACTGAGGCTGGAACTCGGGACCTTGGGATTCAGAGTCCAGAGTGCTCTTCATTACACCATGGGATCACCCCATGTAAAAATGACTTGATTTGGGAAGACAAAATGCCATAACCCTGAACATCTCCACCTTCTAACCTTCCCCAGCTCTATATGCCAAGCATGATGCCATATGGTGTGGGATATCCCTTTGGTCAGCTGGGGTCAGCTGTCCTTCGTGTGTCCCTTCCAAACTGCTTGTCCACTCTCAGCCTGCTTACTGGTGGGGTAAGAAGCAGAAAAGGCCTTGACACTGTGTAAGGTCTGCTCAGCAACAGCTAAAATAACTCTGTGATATCAACACTGTTTCCAGCAAAAATCCCAAATAAATTACACGACTATGTAAACAACAGTTACTATTACTATGTATATATATGTATTATTATGTATATAGCAGTTACTACAAAGAAAATAAAGTCTATCCCAGCCAAAACCAGCACAGAGATCTAAAATAATTTTTGTTGCCCTCAACCATCATTTTTGGTTCTTCTGTATGAGTGCCGAGATTTTTTACTACAGTGTGAATTTCAAGTGATTGTAATTCGAGGTGTGGCTGCTACTTGAGCCATGCATAACCACCTAAACTCAAGATTTGCATATAATCCTCCTCTTGGATATAGAGCCATGAATACCTTTGAACTTTATGGTAATGGAGCTGCATTGCAAATTTTATTTGATTTCTTACTGTTCAGGAAAATCTGAATCCAGCCCCAGAGAAGACTTTATATTAAAGCTATTTGCTGACCAGGAGGAAAAAGGAGAACCAAACTAAGCCAAAATAGCATAGAAGAGACAAAGCAAAACAAAAAAAAAAAAAGAAAAAAAGGAAACAGCTGAAGTTCCTCTGCACCAACATGCAGCACAGGCAACAAACAGGACTTGGAAGCCATCATGCCACTAGAAAGCTATGACCTAGGTACTATTCCTGAAACTTGGTGGGACAAATCCCATGACTAGAGTGTGGCTATCAATGGCTCCAGGCTGTTGAGAAGGGACAGGCAAAGAAGGAGGGGCATAAGTATTGTTCTCTACATTGAGTTGGATTGAGTGTGAGGCCTTATCTCCAAAGAACAGCCATGAGTATGTTGAAAGCCTGTGGGTAAGGATCAGACTGAGGCAACAAAGGGAACCTTGTGCTTGGTGTCTACTACAGCCCACCCAATCAAGGGGAAGCATCTCGACAAAGCCTTCTTGCTCCAGCTACAGAAAGCATTGCACTCACATGTTCTTATCCTGCTGGGGACTTCAATCACACCAACATCTGCTGAAAGTAGCATGGTGGCTGTAGGCAATTTAGGAGACTCCTGGGCTGCAGGGAGGATAACATCCTATGCCAGGTAATGGATAGCCTTACCAGAGGGGACATGATACTGGACCTGATGGTCACCAACACAAGTGAGCTGATCAGGGATGTCAAGATTGGAGGCAGCCTGGGCTGCAGTGATCACACACTAGTGGAGTTTGAGTTTGCAGTCCTGAGAGACATGGGTCAGGCAGAAAGTAAAAACAAAAAACAAAGCCACCAAAACAAAACAAGGAAGGTCCCTTCTGACCCAAACTATTCCATGGTTCTCTGCCAAAAAAAAAAAAAAAATCAAAAATCACAATATGGAAGACCTCCATCTTTAGCCTGCATATATGCAATGTATGCACTTTTTCTAACTACTCCCTCTCTGGTATTTCTTGCCAACCTTGTACTGAGATCCAGGACTCATCCAAAACAGGGAGCAGTGGCTACTTCTCCATTTACCTCATTTGCTACAGAACAGCAGACCTGCAGAGGACAAAACAGGCATTCCTCAATAAAGTGTTTCTAATGAGCATGACTGGACATCACACAAAAAATGTTCTAGCATTGGCACACCACATAAAAAAGGATATAATTCATTCACTAATTAGAAGATATTTTATCAGGCTTTTTAAAGGAGATCCACATTTTATACATTGCAGGGAGATTTCTTCTGCCAAAAAACAGCAAGAAAAAATGCTCTGGGCACTGATACAAGAAAATTCTCATGAACATTTTTCCTACACTATAACCCTTAAGGGTATTACTTTAGGTAATTGTTTTTTGTTGTAAGGTGTTACAGCTACTTGCATATTTTCAAACCAGAGAAACATAAAGCAACATAAAACCTTTCACTGCTGATTCATCAAGAAATCAATCCGTTCCCCTTGGCCACTGAGCAATTTTTCTGTAAGAGCTTTTATCTCTGTGTCACTGTTCTTTCCACCTAACCCCTTCCAGAAGCCCACTGGAAAACCACTGCTTGTAGGACAGGTAGGTCTATGCTTACCTATCTCAATAGACCTCCACCACTTCTGGATCTCCCAGTAGCTGTTTAATCTTCAGGACCCAAGGAGATAGGAATTGAGCCATTTCAGAACAGATACCCCAAATGCCTCTTAATCTTATTATTGAGTGCTAAGGTCCAGCCATCTTTTACAGCCCAGTCCAGAGATTTCTGTAGTATGCAGAAGCTCAGCTCAGTGCCCTTTGTGAAGCAGAGGTACAGATAACAGAAACATATGACAAATTATTGATATTTGTTACTGGTATTGTGTTTATAAGCTTGCTATCCATCCCTTTTCAGCCTGCTACTGGTGCAAACCAAGCCTGCTACTATTATCACTATCAGTCCAGAGAAGGTGCATCACCACCAGTCAGTTTTTCTAACCACTGGGGCAAAAGGACGGGTATTAAATATGTCCTTACCCACAGATGGATTTCAGTATCTTACAGTCTGTCACGGCAAATTGCATACAAATTGCATACGTGGTTGCAGATGTTAGAAAACATAATTTCTGTTTTAATTCAGTTCAGTTTCTTTTGAGTTCTTGCTTCTCTTTTCAGTTTTGTTTTCCTTTGCTGGGAAGACTGGGAGGAGGGAGGAGGGCAGTCCAGGGTTGGTAAAAGAACTAGGCCAGACCGAGACACAATTTTGGTGGCAGCAATGGGATTCGAACCCATGCCATCAAAATGACTTGCCCACGTTCTCCACCATTAATCTGTCTTGGGTTGAACTGGCAAAATGCCAACTGCCCAAAGAACAGAGTTAGCCTCTGGCTGAGAAAAGGGAGAAGGGGGAAAAAAACCTTTCAAACTACTTTTATGCTGAAACTAACTACATGTATTTATACAGAAAAGTGAAAATTAAGAGTAAACTACAATATAACACACACTTACACAAGTTATGAATAACAAGAAATAACCTCCCACTTCCCAGTTAATACAAAGTCTACTACTCTAGATTTATAAGCACTCTAAAAGACACTCTGCAAGAAAGAGAAAGTATAACAACAAGATATTTCTACTTCCCTGACACTAAAACAAAATACGATGTGGCGGCAGCAGGAGCAGAGCCCAACAGAGCAGAACTGCAGCACGTCTTCTCTGTACTTTAGCCATAATGGAACTGACAAAACATCTCTCACTGCTGCACTCATATCTTAGGTTTGCATCATCTGGTATGAAATATTTCCTTGGTTACTCAGTCAGGTGATAGCTGTCTCTCAATCCACATAGATTCTCTGAACCTGCTAATTTGAGGCCTAGCTAAAACCACTACAACATTACAGCCCTGTAGCTGATGATGTTAAAGAATTCGACCTCCACTAAGTAGAAGCAGAGCTGCAGTTACAAATAGCAGCTCAGGCAAACAGTTCCAATTAAGAGTAATTCAGTAAGGAATAAAACTCTAGGACTTACTAAGTTCCCAATTTGGTAAAAAAACCCCAAAAAACAAACACAACCAAAAAAACAACCAACAAAACAAAAAAATCCCATTCTAAATATCTCAGATCTACTTAAGTTATTTCATTATTATTAATTAGGATACTCTGGCAAAGCAGACCAAGCTGAAACAGCAGTTTGGCAGTGGCTGGAGTTTTATTGCTCATTGATTAAGCAATAGACACAAGCTGAACCAGTAGCCTCATGTGAAGGGTATTAGAGCTGAAAGTCTAGCAGATTTGTGTGAAGACTTACAGCCACAGGACAGATAGATCTATATATATTGCCCAAGGTAAAACTGTGTGAATGACTCTGAAAGGAGAAGGCTGCTGCATCATGACAAATAATTGTTAATTTATTTTAGCGTGAAATCTTTTTATGCCTCACATAAAATAAGCCACTTTTGTGGGAGGGTTGATGCAAGAATATTCCTTTTCAGTGCACTGATGGGGTTAAGTGTTGCCTTCTGTGTGGAAAAATGAACAGTCCTATAGTGGGTTTCAGAGAAAAACCTTTACTTTCTTTGCTACTCCCTGCTCTGACAGAAATGACAACCAGGTACCTGGAGAAACATTTTGCCATGGATGATGTCGCCCAGTCCTACACCCACTGGCTGCACAGCACCTAGAGAGAAGCTCTGACAAATCTAGTCCTGTCATCCCCAGATGTCATCCTTGCCCCACTACCTTGAAATAACATTTCTGTAGAGGAGCTGGAAGAAAGAAACACTTTTTCCCAATGTGATGCGGGAATACTGGTTTAAACCTCTGATGAAGATGAATTCATGGTGATACATCTGCTCTGGCATTGCTGTGGCTGAGGTGCAAACGTTTTATTGCTGACACTGCTGTGAGAGAACTAATCTGCAAAATAGAGCATCCTAAGCTACAGCAGCTCTTTGCCTCAGGGAACGTGAGTCAGGGTGCTTAGATAGGTTTCTATTAATTGCCTGCTTAACTCCAAAGAGCCAGACATGGCTATTTCATTTAAAATCATATTTTTACAAACTTAAAATAGAGTAAAATATAGGTTATAACAAGAGTCTTCTAAAAACTCATCAGACTCATTTCCCTGTGTTGTACTGTGATGTGAGAATGAAATTATGGCAGATATGGAGCCACATGTATAAAAGAACCTCTCCTGAACATTCCCTTTGCCCAACATTCAGGCCTTACATTTTACATGAATGTCATGGTCTTCACAGAACAAATCTTGCTCCAAAGTTCAAGATCTGTCTTCTACAAGCATGAAAATTAATTATAACTAACACTTCTTAAACTAGCAAGCTTACACTGTGTCCTGCTTCTTTTTCCTTAAAAATCCAGCAAAGCAAATACCCACCTGGATGTAAAGAGAGTTTGAAATGGCTACAGGAGAGATTTTTGTGGGCAAACAGAGGCATTCTCTTTATTTGTGGTCAGTGAATTTTCTTTTCATATAAACATCATAGCTGGGGCCAGTTATATCGGAAAACAGTTATTAAAATCTGCTTTGTATTTCAGAGAATGGGTGATCTTGGTCAGTAACACTCATCACTTTCTTTTATTGTTTGCTGCAAAACCAGTCTGTGATGCAAGTTGACTGTTGAGGGAAAAGCAGATATTTTCTCCATACCTGATTTGTTGGTGGTTGCATGGCAATCAGTAGATCCCATTTTTGCCTTATGATTGCCAAATGGAATTTTCCTTGAGTGGAGCCTAATCTATACATGACCTGTGCAAACACAGGCAGAAGAACTTCACACTGCAAGAAAGAGCCTCCCGTGAGCTGTTAAGAGATGCAGTTGTTGAAATCAAACATTGGAAGCAATTTTTTAATGCCCAAAGACACGTTATTCAAACTTTAAAAGCCCAGCTTCACTACAGAGTGGCACAGTCACTGAGTGTTGCAGTACGGTGCGAGAACGCAGAACATTTCACTGGAAAAATCAGATCTCCTGGGCTGAACAGAGGCTCTTCAGTGCACTTGTTTTACAGGGATTTGGGGAATGAGCCCGAGAGCAGCACAAGATCTGCTTAACTTCATTTCCTGAAGGCATAGACTGAAGCAATATTAGAAGCAGACGGCTCTGGCCTGTAGAAAACTGACAGTGTTGGATTTTTTTCACCACTGCTTGCCAAAGCCTCTGACATCAACTTTACCCCAACAGGGAGTCAGAGGAAGGAGAGGGAGGTATAATGGCAGATGGCAACCCACAAGGAGGCGAGAACTGCATACTGCACTTTGGCACTCCATGACAAGGACAATTTTACAGTAACCTAGTTTGCTTATAAATTGGATGAGGATTATTTGCCATCTTCCCCTCCCTCCCCCCCCATTTTCAGTCAGATTGCAAGGCAAGCTAAAAAATATCTAATTATTTAATTGACTTAACTCTGTGAAGCTGTATTTCTAATGCTGGGGAGACACAAGAGAACTGATTTTAATATAGTTAAGCCAGACATTGTATATTTCAGGCTTTGATATGGTTTCAATGTGTAGATGAGCTGGGGGACAATTTCCTTACCCAGTAAAACAGCAATGAGTTTCTCTGTTCCCTGGCCTGAATGCCTCAGAAAACTGCAGAAATTCAACAGAGGTTTTGCTGTGCTTTCTGCATGTCTTTGCCTTCAAACAAAAGTATGTTCAGTGGAGATAGACAACAGGTAAGGGGAAAGGAAATTTGACTTTCTCAATGTTTTCTGAAAAATGGTTCTCCTGTCTACTTCTAGACATTAAAATTAACTTGCTATCTAAATGGATCTTGTCTAAATTAATTGTGCTGTCTCTGTGCAGTGTTTCCCTAAGGAATGCACTGAAATACTGTTATGTCTTTGCCTGTTCTTGGCTGATTGAGATATTAATTAATTATAGGAATAAGCCTAGGAAAATAAAAGTAGGTTTCTGTCTTAACTCATGTGAGTAATAGACCTAATGCCTCATATGTGGAACTTGGCAGTAGCCACTTTGCTGTGTGACCTGGTCAGCCACTCCACAGTGCCCTTGTTTGTTGGGGCAGCTGCAAAGAAGAAACTGAGTTGTGCAGGGTGGGGAGACCCATGTGTAGTGTTGGGCACCACAGCTGGCTCCCAGCAAGTGCTGTATAGGAATGGTGCATTGACAGACACAGGTACACCCTCAGGTCCCAGCCATAGGATTATTCTCTTCATGCAGTGCTGTTCTGGGGTTTATTCAGCTCAGTTTTGCATGAGTCAGTTAAACTGGGCTTAGTGCACTAATGCTGCTATCTCACTTTCTGCTCAGGGCTTGCTCATTAGAATCATGAATCACAGAATCATTTAGGTTGGAAAAGACCTCTATGATCATTAATCCAGCACTGCCATATTCACTACTAAACCATGTTCCCAAGTGCTGCATCTACGCTTTTTTTGAACACTTCCAGGTATGGCGGCTCTTCTGCTTCCTTGGGCAGCCTGTTCCCATGCTTGACAACCCTTTTAGTGAGGAAATTTTTCCTACTATCCCATCCAAACCTCCTCTGACACAACTAGAGGCCATTTTCTCTTGTCCTGTCACCTGTTACTTGGGAGAGTTAGGTGATCATTCAGGGATATCTTCCCTGCCCTGCCTGACAGCTCTGTCCCACACATGTTAAAGTCTGGCAGAAAGCCTGTCCTCAAGCAGGGAGCCTTGAAGTATGAGATTTTGCTTTTTTTTGAAACTCCTGAATAAACAGGACCCCTTTACTGAACTAGCAAATGGAAATGTGAATGCTCTGCACAGCTAATATATTCTTTATGATTGAGATGGACATGACAGCTTTGGTTTCTCCTTGGTTGGTTTGCTCATCTTATGAAGCTTCTCCAGGACTTTAAGCTACAGGAAAAACTTCCGTATTTATACTTCTATTCTTCCTATGGTGTGGAAAGCAAACATCTGAATCATATAAGCTTAACTTGGCCCAAAGATGAGGGAAAGGTAAACGTACATTTTCTCTGCCACTAGTTTACTTAGAACATTATATACCTGCATATAAACCCATAAATATTTAGTTGGAACAAACTCCAAGTACTTAGTATTATTTAGGAATCCTAAAATTGCAGACTTAATAGTTGCAATGGCCATTTTATGCTGCTCATCAGTAAATGCTTTATGCTCCTGCAGTGTGCCTGCCTCCAGTGTACCTATTTTAAAAAAAGCATTTAAACATTTGAAAAGCAGAACTTACTTTGTAATTTAGCTTTTACCTGCAACATTTGCCTTTCAAAACTCAGACTTGATTTGAAAATAACCATACTGCAGGAAAGTAGATGTTAAAATTGCTTCTATGTTCAGTTCAAAACTTTCCCTCTCTGTATGCTCTGCAAGCTTGTGTAATTCATATTCATATGAATACACTGAGAAGGGTTCAAGTGTTCACTTCCCAGAACATGAGAAATTCTTTCAGACATGGTTGTGATTTACCAAGTCCCTCGATTTCCTGTCACAGGGTTGGTGGAGCCCAGAGCCCAAAGGAGAGAAGTGGGACTGTCTGTGACACTTGAACATCTAAAACACACTCAGGCTTTGCTGTTGTCTTCTCTGAATTAAATGCAGAGCAACTCATTGACTTCAATATTGTGTACCTTGCTGATTTTGCACAATTCTTTTGCTTGAAACAATGAATAATGCCTGGGTGGTATAAACTCCCCAGGGGCCATAGCAGATGCTGTAAACTCTGTCAGGGATATTGAAGTATCGGGAAATTATTTTATTTCCATACTTTACACTATAAGAACTTCAACACTTGATTGCAAAGGAGTTTGACTTAAGAGTTGGCAAATTCCAGAAGGCATACACTGAACACACTGAAGTTTTCTTAGGTAATTAACAATAAAAACTGAAGAGACTGATGAACAGGAAGGATATTCTCCCATCTGTAGTCTACAAGACAAAACCAGATTCAAATCAGCATTAGCATTGAATATGTATTTTCCATGTGCCATCTATTGACTGTGGTAGGGAGATCCTTCTTTTGAAGCAGGCACCCCACATCCCATAAGCAGCACTTATTTTTGTGAAGTGTAAAAACATAGCTAAGCCCTGATGACACTGAAAGTTTGCTTAGGAGTGCTGTAATTAGAGCTTGTATCTCTTTACCTCGGGCTTCAAATGGCTTAGCAAACCTGTAAGCTTGGCTCTAAAACCAGCATTTGCATTAAGATGCTGTGCTAGTTACACTCCAGGTTTGTCAAAACAATCTAACCAACTCTCATAGGAAACCAGAAACAAGAAGGAAAAATTTGGCCAAATTCCTATATCCAAATATTTTTACAGCATGAGAAATTGAGCTAATAATGCTTCTGTCTGGTTAACAGCTGTCAAAGGATGAAAAATAAGCTACTGGGAATGTAGTCAATCACTCACTCCTTTTAATGTGGTGTGAAATCCATAAAGGCATTTATACTGAATCTTAATGTGTTTTACAGAAAAATCACTGGTAGCTGTGTTGAAGAGATGCCAATTTTTAACAAGCAGCGTCTGGTGCTTTCCGGGCCACTCCACACATGTATGTTCTGTAGGGAATAATGAGTATGCACTCTGTTTGCTTCTGGGAATGCATATTTAGTAACATTCCCTCTCTTTCCCTTCTCCTTGAGGTGGGTCACCAGGACATAAGCTTCATTCACAAAAAGACATCTGAGTTTCATTCATCCCCTCCGTCAGTGACTGCAGTTTTCATCCACAGGCAGCACGGGGGCTGCTCTCCCGCAAAGCGCACAGGCTGCACCCTGCAGACGTGGTGGCACCAGGGGACATAACCGATTTCACGAGACATACTGATTTCATGAAACTGTTTTCCTAAGACAATGAAAGCAGGTGAACTGCTGTTCACAGGGCTGTGGCCTTCCCTTGTGTGCTGTATTCTTTAACCAGTGGGTAATGCTAACACTTCCCTGCATGACACAATGAGATATTAATGTGTGTGAAGAGCTCAGTGTTAAACCACACACAGAACAGCCTATATATAGCCAGAGGTAGCAGCTTTTTAAATCAGGATGGCTATTTTTGTTAGCAATAGCACTGGGGAATGAAGAGCTCAGCGGCTGTGCACAGAGAAAGTGTGGCTCAGTTTGTTGAAGGATTTGTGTTTCCCTGTGGCCCTGCTCCTCACTGGGGTGTGTTGGATGGATACAGCTGGATACAGCTGGATACAGCTCGGATGGTCACGGTCTGAGGCATCTTCCTCATCTGGCCCCAGGGGAGTTATAGTGTATCAGGTGGTACTAATATATGGGCTAAAGCCTCCTTTGGTCACTCTCTTTCTTCAGCTCAGCAGATCCACGGCAGGTTTTAGGCTAGCGAGTGCTAGGTGGCTGCAGAGATGCTCATCCTGACCAAAGCACTCAGACACGAAAGAAGAGCCAGTCCCAAGGCTTTCTGCCATTGTTTAAGGTGAAAGCACAGTGTTAAACATAACTCATAACATTCCTTTCTTTATATCTCCACCAGTTCATTTGACTATTAAAATCAGACTAACCATTAAAGACCAAAATACAGAGCAGAGACTTGCTGTTTCCTTTTCTGTTGGTTACCTTTCCTTTGTGTTTGTAGAGGTGAGCAGTTACTACTCCTCAAATCGATAATTACTCAGTTTCATAATGTATCTTTCACATGTGGTTAAGCCTCTTGACCACACTTTCTCATAGGTCCACAGTACAAATTATACAAATCAAGGTAGCAGAAATGCTTAGCTGGGTGATCACATTCAGAATACCTTCCTGGTGTCCTGTGACATTCAACTCTCTTTCCAACTGCGATGTGCACAGGCATAGTCATAACAGGTCAGTCCAAAATAGAAAGTAAGTGCCTCAGGATGGCTGTAGCACAAGCACATGTGTCATGGTTCCTGTCCAGCCTGATGCCATCAGTATAATAAAAACAGTAGTTTCAGCTGAGTTCCTTCCAGATAGATATTAGTTCAGAGTGCAAAAACCATTGAGCAGAACCAGGATCTGTAGAGGAAATGACCAGGGCTGAATAAGCATGGTGGTTATGTGCTTTCCAAAAAACCCCAAAACAAACAAACAAACAAACACAAAAAAAACACCAAAAAGCCAAAGATACCTGTCAGGCAAATACATGATACAGCTGCCTGCAGCCTGTTAAGCCAGGGCACAAATATGAGCATTGGACTTCTAGTCCCTTAGCTCTCAGAAATGTAACATTTCCTGAATTTATGTACTTTGTAACATGCAACTACTACTACTAAATACATTAAACCAAACGCACACTCATGCTTTTTTTGTTCTGTTTATTCATTTTCCTCTTTTAACTTACATCAGCTCCCAGGCTCTAGAAATTGCATCTTTATGGTAACATGGTGTATTAGTGATACACAAAATTTTGAGGCTTTCCTAATAAGCCACTGCATTCCAGTGTGCGGCTCTTTTATTCAACTACACATATTATGGCCTTGTGTTTCTTTCACTCATGTTGGAAAAGAGACATAATTTTTTCATTAAGATCATACCTCATAAAATACTATTTTTTCCTACTGGATGACAAATTCCCTGAACTTCCATTGAATTCAATAGTGATGGGGGATGCTTATGAGACTAAGCCTAAATTCTCAGCTAAGTGAAGCATTTGGGATTTATTTCAGACCCACTGAAATCAGTGGGACATAATTTTAAACAAACATTTAAGTGCTTTGCCAAATGCAGCTAGAGTGCTGAACATAGGTCTCAACAAGAAACTATTTTTTATTTCTTACCATGATAACATATTTTGACACACTGTTACAGTACCAAGTCAGTCATATTATCTTTAACACATTACAACCAAAGGAGAAGCCAGCCTGCTGTACTGAAATTCATTAATAAGAGTCATCTTTGAGTCATATTTCTGAAAATCAGCAACACCCACTTTTATACTGAAAGTCCAATGTCCCTATTTCCCAAGAAGTCTTTCATTTGTATGTCTCCAAGGAAGCTCAGACTAGGAGTTAGGCAGCCAGGGAAGAGGCCAGGTGCACAGACATCAAACAGATGTTTTGGCCATGTGTGGAGCAGGCAACATTATATTGGAGGTGTCTATTAGGTGTTCAAGTGCATGACCATGCCTAGGGAGCACAAGGGCTCACTGGTACACCACAAAATCTGCTGAAGACTGCCGTGGCTTTAACCAGAAGTTTTATACAGCCACATCTATCTTCCCCCAAACAGATCCTTTTAATGTCCACCTTTTATCATTTTTAGTGTATGGTTTCACTTTCATATAACTTGGATCTCGGTATCTATTGGCAGCATTACAGCTACAGTACTGAACATTTCCTTGTTGTCCCTGAAGTTACTTTTGACTTCTCAGCTTTGATGAGTTTTTAGAATTTATCAAAATTATTCCTTAGAGTGTTTGCAGTAATAAATTATTGCTTAGTTGCCAGTTACCTGCCTCAAAATCAGATACTAAAGCAGTAGCTATTCCAGAAATTACTGAATACAATATTGTGATGGTTACATATGTACAGAATTCATAGAACCATAGAATTGTTTGGTTTGGAAGGGAGCTTGAAGATCATCTAGTTATAAACCCCCCACCATGGGCAGGGACACCTTCCTCTAGACCAGGTCATTCAAAGGTCATCCAGCATGGCCTTGCACACTTCCAGGGATGGGCATCTACAGCTTTTCTGGGCAACTTCTTCCAGTGTCTCATCACTCTCACAGTAAAGAATTTCTTCCTACTATCTAACCTAAACCAACACTGTCAATTTAAAGCCATTCCTCTTTGTCCTATCCCTACATGCTCTTGTAAAAAGTCCCTGTCCAGCTTTCTTCCAGATCCCTCCCTTTAGGTACTGGAAGGCTGCTCTAAGGTCTCTCTGTAGCCTTCTCTTCTCCAGGCTGAACAACCCCAGCTCTCTCAACCTGTCTTCATAGGAGAGACCATAGCCAATGAATGGCTTTCCAAGTGATCAGCATGAGATAATGGCATGTAATGATAATGAAATTAATTCAGTCATCTCCTGAGACACCTGAGACCTTGTATGCAGACACTCAGACTGTCACAGGTTCCTAAACTCAGAATTATATAAGTCCTAGAGAGAGAAAACCAGCAGCAAACTCACCTATGCACAATAAGTGCGAAGCATCATTCCACTAGTAACTGATTAATCTCCTTTATCAGACCACTAAGTATTAATTCTTGGTTCCCACTACCTCAGTACAAATTGACAATGATATAAAACATTTTCTCCTGCTGTGCTTTGTTCCATCCCTCAGGAGTTCCTGCTGCCCAGCACAGCTCAGTGCTGCAGGTTTACAGATCTTAACCCAAGCCATAGAATCACAGAATTGTTAAGGTTGGAAAAAACCTCCAAGGTCATCGAGTACAACTGTTAACCAGCACTGCTGTGTTCACCACTAAACCAAGTGCCCAAGTGCCACATCCACATGTGGTTTTTGAACATTTCCAGGAATGCCGACTCAAACCCCTCCCTGGGCAGTTTATTCCAATGCCTGACCACCATTTTGGTGATGAGTTTTTCCCTAATCTCATCTAACCTTCTCCCCCCGGCACAACTTGATGTCATTTCCGCTTTTCCCACTGCTTATTGCTCGGGAGATGAGACCAGATCGCAGCTGGCCGCAATCTTCCTTCAGGTAGTTGTGGAGAGGTAGGTTCCTCCTGAGCCTCCTTCTCTCCAGACTAAACAACCGCAGCTCCCTCAGCCACTCCTCGTAAGACTTGTGCTCCAGATCCTTCCCCAGCTTCAGTGCCCTTCTCTGGGCACCCTCCAGCACCTCAGTCCTTTCGTCTCTGCCTCTGTCACCTCCATCTTTCCCCACGCAGCCTCCTGGGAGGGTGAAGGAGCACAGCGCTCCCCGGGGCGCAGGGATGGGCGAGCAGGGGCAAGGACAGGGGCAGGGAACGGGTTCGCACCGCCGACGCTTTGCCCTTGTTACCAGGAGAGGGAGCAGGTCCCTGCGCATCCCCCAAAGCTTTTGTTCCACCTCTCGACAGACTCGAAAAGCTCCACCGTGCTCTTAACTGCGGAGTCGCAGGAGTGTTCAGCTCCAGACTTTCTCACACAGGCACACAAACGGCTTTTAAGCAGTTTTCCATGGCTGTGCAACTTTGCACCTGTGAGTCATTAGACACAGTCCTGCCACCCTTACTCGTAATCCCAAGTTTCACAAAGAATTTTCCTAGAACTTGGGTGTTTCCTTAAAAAAAAAAAAAGAAGAAAAAAAGAAAAAAAAGAAAAAGAATTCTTGGAATTAAACAAGACAGGAGTAGGCTGTCCAGGGCATTTGAAGGAGAAGTGTTATGCATCTTTAGTTTCAGCAAGCGGAAGGTAATGCACTCAGTTCTAGAATGGAAGACAAAAAGAGAAATAGGAATGCATTTGTAAGATCATGGAAAATCAGCACCCTGTAAAAGGGAATAAATACATTTTTTCAATAAAAATGTGAGGACAGCTGGGTTCAAATAGCAATGCAGCAACAACTACCTCTGCTGCTGTCTGCAGTAGCAAATGCTATGTTTTACGACTCTGAACAGAGCCTTGCACAATATATGGTATACTATTTTCCTTTGGGATGTGAGGGATATAAAGCTTTTCTTTTTCAGATTCTAACTAAACTAAAATTGCACAAAAAGACACTGTCTCTGAAAGGGAAGCTGTTACAGCAGCCAGTGCTCCCACATGTGTAGGCAGCCCTGTAGTCACAGAGTGTTCACGTGTCTTCATCACACACTGCAAACTAATGATATTGTGACTATCACAACTAATGATATTGTGACTAAAGACCATTTGAACTTAGAAAACATAATGAGTTTACAACATTTCATGAGTTCATTTTTACCTGCCAAGGGGAGTAAGTTGTCTTTCTATTGCCTATGTGCCACGTAAAAGCCCGTGCTTACATGGTTACCATTTCTTTTAGATTCATAATAAGTTAAACAAGCTGGAAGATGCTAGTGCTATCATGCATCTTTTGTGACAATTTCATCTGCAAGCACAGCCTATGACTAGGTGTCCAAAGAGCAGGCAGCTCCACTCCCACCTTTTGTGCTCTTGGCAAACTCATGCCAACACAGAAACTGCAGGAGCAGCTCCAGCACTGTTTCATGGCCACCCTTGTTTAGAGAGTGCTGCAGTCTTTAAAAACAGCTGGTTTCCACAGCAAGCCATGAAGTGGTACCACCTGATGCGCCAGACCACCTCAGACAAGTTAGACAGCACTGCAAGGATAGGGAAACAGAGAGGCCTCTGTCTCTCTGCTCTGATTTTTCTATCAATATATTGCCAGTTTTTCCACAGCTCTTTGGTTATGCTTCTGTATGTGTACTTGCATCTTCAGAAACCTTGGCTGTGCAAGATCTGCCAGATGCAGGAACTGTGAGGGTCTGCACAGCTTTATGCAGGATGATGCAGGATTATGCTCTGAGCTGAATGGAGATAATATTGTAGATGCCATGCCTGTGGAAATAAAAGGAACCTCAAGACATGCCATGAGTCAGTCCCAGTGCTTAGAAACTGGAGATAAACAAAGCAAAATGAGTGCTGCTAAAATACATGATGTAATGCATGTTTGAAGAAAGGCTTTGGATTTTCTTCTTCACAAAGTTAAAACTGGAACAGAATTTTAGTGGTAGTCCTAACCCTACCATTTCTGCCTGCCTCTGTGTCCTGTGTCCATCTATCTGACTTCCCAGTTTTGCAGAAAGTCATGCCTAGGGATGAGAGAAGAAGAGCCTTTTTGAGTGCCAACTGCACTTTCCCAACAAACTGGAGACAAAGTTTCCCATGCCAATGCCCATCTGCTCAGTGCAGTGCCCTTCTCTGCTTTGGAAGACAGTATGGCAAGAGCAGTGGCTGCAAGCATCTTTCCTAAACCTAGCAGTTGGCTTAATTTCGTGGTTTAATGCTACTGTTAGAAAGGAAAATCAAATTTGGGTATTAAAGAAGTGTCAAGAAGCAAATGGGTTAAATGATATACTAAGTCTGTGAATGCAGTGGGTGAGAGCAGAACCTGTTTATAAACTGCAGGGACTGTGCTGCCTGGAGATCACTTCATGCCTGAGGAATTCCTGTAACCTTTTTCAATCGATGCTTTTCTTTTTCTCTCACATAAATGTCGCTTAAGGACATACACTACATTACATGAATGTCAGAGATAACTGCCCAACAATTGTGCTTTACTTTTATTTCCCTTTTCTCTCAAAAGTGAGACCTTCCTTTTTTTGCATGTAAACGAAAATGGGATTTGATGACAAAAATCTAATCATTGATCAAGTCTTTCTTTACCAGTAAGATTTTCAGAAGAGATGATAAGCAGATATACAAGTGAAGCTCTTTGCTGTGATGATCACAGAGGAGTATAATGAATATTAATCATCACTTTATCAAACTGAATCCATTTTTTAAGCACCTCAATTAAATAACAGCTTAAATTCTGTAGAAGTGGCCAAGTAAAAGATGTGCCATGGTGATGTGCTGCCATCTTTTCCCTAGAAGGCCCTGCCTTCTTGCTGACCCTTACCTGTTACTTCCTGGCTCCTCTGTATCACATTATGGATGCTCCAGGCCCTGTGCCCCTCCAGGCTCTCTCCTGTCTTTCTTCCACACCCTGGGCATCTTTCCAGCACATGGCAGTCTCCTTCTGCACTCCCACATCACAGCAGAGCCTTGCTGCAGCCACAGCACCCAGCATCTAAGCCCCTCCAAGAGTCTCACAAAACCAAATATTTATTGAAGCTATGAGCTAAAAATCCACCCTGGTTTAAGAAAGTGGACCGATTCTGAAGCACAAAATTCCCAGGCCATAAAATCTTTCTGCACCAGTAAGACTGAACAACATTCACATATAGGTTGAGTTCAAATGCCCTTTTTCTTGAGGCCTCTGTTTGCCCATAACTAAGGGATCAGAAGGACTCTTGCTTGCCCCTTGCTGGTATCTCTCCCCAAGCATCTGCTGTGACCCCGGTCAGGGCACGGACCAGAGGGGAGCCTGAGTGGCTCTTCCTGTGCTCTTCCCCCCAAAGCCCATGGGATACCTTTCTGAAATAAACATCTTTCTCATTTGTGAGATGTTTTGGCCTGCTTGCTCCTACTTTGCTCTGAAATAATTTCTCCGGTAAGAGCTTACCCTAGAAGTATTTAGAGATTTGCCTGAGAACTGGCCCTCATTTTTTTACATCTAATAGATTATTTAACTAATTCATATTTCTCTCTCTCTGATCATATTTTACAATTGGACACTTGAAAATAAAAAAGCACATGGTGCTCTGAGGGATTTCTAGGCCTCCTGACATGGCCATTTTCAAGGTAATATTAGGAGACAATAGGAAGCACTATCATTAACTACCTGGTAGTGATGTCAGACCTTCTGTTCTCTTGGGTTAATGTATGATTCAATCACCACAAATGGAGGTCTTCAATATGCCCTTTTACTGGGATTAAACTCTGGTTACATTTTGACATCCAGAAAGACTTCAAACAAATACAGTGATCTATATGCATAATAAGGTAATTGCAATAAGCTGAAATTGAAAAAGATGTTGATAATTACATGTGGTGAAAATGGCTCATGCTCAACCACCTGATAGCATTTTGCATTTCAATGATTAACAGCAATAAACTAATTCAATAACTAATAATAAATAACTAATAACAAAACTCCTCCTGACTTACATCTTACTTATGCCTTATCTTAAGATACACAGAGAAAGGAAAAATGAAATACATGATGCTTTACATTGCAAATGTAACACAGCTGGCTGGCGGTTTTGGCATGATATATGGGCTACAGCACAAATCAGCCAAAATCAGCACAAAGCCCAGGGTTGCATACATTGCAGAAAAACAGTGAACAGTCACTTTATGCTGTGACTCCAAGGCCCCTAAAAATTATTGCATTTTATCCTACAGTTTTCTTTCTTTAGCCCACCCTTTCTTAAAATACACTCTATTAAATGGGCACTGATTTCTACTAGCAGTGCTCCAGAAAGCAACAGGAGAGCTAAACCCTGTGTGAATTCACTTTGGTTTACTGCTACTTTTATTTATATCAAAATAGGGTTCGTGCTTGAGTGCCAAAATATGGTGCTGTAGCTCTGTGGCCAGCAAGCCTGCCCAGACAGGGGTCCCATAAGCTGCCTTGCCACTGACCCGCCAGACCCCTGCAGGCTGAGAAGGCCACTCACTCCAGTCTGTCTTGGCTACTTTGGCTAATTGTAGTATAGCTGGTTGTCAGCAGGACTTTCAAAGAAAGAGCGTCAATTCATTTTCCTAGGTTAGTGATTTACAGAGATAACAAGTTATGGCCACTTTTGACAAGGATCACAGGAGAAGCAGTGACCCAGAATCTAAAGGTAATGCACCCTGTTACCAAGGCACATCTGACTGCTGCCTTGTGAGCCTCCCCTCACACTCACCAGGGGAAAGCAGATGTCTTACTAGCTGTCATCCTTAAGTGGCTTTTGTCATCATGTCAACTTTGAAATAACACACGCTGGACAGGGACACACACACACACACAAAAACAAAATGGCCAAATGAGCTGCTTGGCAGTTTCAATAAAGCAAGGAAAGACACTGGTGTTTAGAAAAAGTGAAATGAAAAAATGCATAGAAATATTTTTTTCCAGCTTTGTGGACAATGAGGAGGTAAGACTTGCACCCCCTATAACAAATTACTGTGATACTTTATGATGGGTGGTCTCGGTACTCAACCAAGGGTGGAGTGAAGCAAGCAAGCTGCAGAAAAATTTGAGGTAATGCGCAGAAGCCACACATTTATAAATTGGATGGTTAGTGTAAAGCCTATCTGACAGGTAACCTATCCTCCCTCCCAAAATCTAATTTAATTGATACTTTAGAAATGTGGCTGTCTATGCAGATGTCCCACTTGGCTGCTTAAAAGATATTCTTCATATCACCAAAAATCACTCTTTTAAACCAAGGAATTCATTTACTGGGGCTGAGATAAAGCTTTTGATCCCTTTTTTCTGTCAATAAGAAGGAAGGCAGGTGAAGCAGAGGCTGGCACCAAGCTGCACACAGGCTCTCCTGGTGCCATGTATGTATTCCAAAGCTGAGGAGGAGCACATCCAGCTCATGGCAGAGCAGCCAGGTCACAGTGAGGGCTGGTGGTTCCATGATGAGGGGAGACAAGCTGGAAGATCAGGACAACTGCAACATGAGCCATGCCCTCAGCAAGGGGGTGCAGGCCCACAGGGTCTGGCAATGGTGCACAGAGCCAGGTCCAGTGACAGCACCAGGCAGGGCAAGTGGAGAGCCTGGCTTGGAGTCCAGCAACTGGTTTGGCCTTTGCCAAAGTTTTTCACCTCCAGACAATATTCTGTTCATGCTGTTGTGTATGAGGTTCATGGTTGTTGGGCCAGTTGTTCGTCTGGCTCCAGAGAGGGAGATTGCCATGTGTGCTCTCATAGGAAAAACTATCAGCAAGGAAAGAAATTAATGATGGAGTTGCTCTGGGATCAAACTTAACGCTGCCCTGTCCTGGTAGAAGTGCAAGGCAGGAGGTAGAGCAGCCCAGTATTGACACCAGACTGGGAGACACTGCCACCAGGGTGAGGGTTGGAATATCATGTGAAGGCGTAATGCATGAATATGAGGACCAGTGAGGTAGAAATCGAAATTTATCCAACAGCAAAGAAATAGTCTCTGTGTTTTGGGATTAATCATGAAAGTGTCTTTGAGTTCATCAGCTGTGAATGACAGAGGAGGAGTGACTGTTCGTTTTATTAGTCACAAGGTGACAATGAGGCACTGAAATGTGTTGGCTGCAAAGATAAAAAAGGTGACCACATAATCTATTAGGCAAGGTGCTTCCTACAGAGAGCAGGGCTTATTAATGCTATCACAGAAATCTCTGGAGAGATTCCATGCCTGCTGCCTTATACCAGACACTCTCAGCCAGGAAAGACATGGCCAGCCTGGAGCAAAGTCAAAGGTCATGGCTGGGGGCAGTCACTCTTCTATGAGAGAATATGCTGAAGAGTAATTAGCTCAGCAAAAGGCTGTAGAGCTTATTGCTCTTCATAAGTAATTCAGAAGAGATAGTAGCAGGAAAGGAAAAGGGCCATATAAGTTAAACTAAAGAGCAATTTTGGCAGAAGAATGAGTGGTGTGAGAGACAGTGAGGATCCCTCCATGCCAGGGAGCTGAAGGAATTGAGAAAAAACATTAACCTTCCTCACCATCCTTGGCTGTGGGCTGAGTAAACCAGCTCAGTGGCAGGGGACCTGGTGGGTTCTGAAAGGGGACTGTGAGGTTAATGACAAGTACACTGGAAGAGAGAGCTCAGTTCTGGGTAGCTAGGGGCTTTGGGCTGGGGTAATTAGTGGGTAACGCAAGATGATGTTTGCTTTTCTAATAAGATACAGCTATTTTGAAATGATGAAAAGTTTGGGGTATTGCAAAGAGTGAAATTAATCTTTGCCTGTGTTGAAGAACGCAGATATAAAGCTGAAGCGAAGTTAGCAGCAAGCACAAGATCACCTTGTTTGGATATGGGGTCTTCTGCCCCTGGGCCTAGTGAATGAAAGCTGGAAAGAGTAGGGGAAATACAAATGTTGGAATGAGTATAATTGTTGACAACCAGGAAGAAAAGTTCTTTATTCACACTTTCAAGTTTAAACCTCAGGCATATACAGGCTTGAATTCTTCCATCTTCTTCATCAGAAACTACCTGGCCCAATACTTCATTGCAAGAGCTAAAGCTCTGTTGTACAGAGAACAATATACATTCTGCAAATCGGTATCCTATCTATACCTGTGTATTCCAGCCTCCAGAAGAGTCATTCCCTTCCCCTCTTATACTGGCAAAGTCAATGAAAAAGTCGTAATTAGCACCAAGTTGAGGTGTGTGTGTGGCGGGGAGTCTTGCACCTCTCCAATCTGTGGTGATCTGAAACTGTGAAATTTCAAAAGGTGAGCCCAGGTGTCCCTGTGTTGGTTTTAGTGATACTGTTATACCTTTTGAATGTCATCTTAACTGCTTTTGGAGATGTCCACAGCAATACCTGTGTATACAGAAGTGCCCTCCAGACATGCACCACAGAGCCAACACCAAATATATTAGTTTTTTCAAGCTCTCTACCACTGCACACACAATGCTCTTCGGGATTATGAGCACTGCTTATCCAAAACCCCACACAGCTCCCTCAAGCTGCCAAATGCCTCTGTGCCAGAAGGAAAGCTGTTCTCTGTACCAACTGTGCATTATAGTTCATATGTGGGAAGTAGAGATCCCAAGTAGCAAATGCTATCTCAGGAAAAACCGAACGAATCAGATACATCCTGGTAACAACCCCCTGCCCGCTTCGTCACATGTGCATTTTTACAACACAAAATCAAAAGTCAAAGAGCAAGACCCAGAGTAAAATTTTGTACTATTAAATCAAGGGAAGGCAATAACCATCCTGGCATCCCTGGCTTCCACCTGAAGGCAAATACTTGCCCTTGTGTAACACAACTAGCCTGAATATAGGATGTCAGTGTTGGAGGTTAGCTTGGTATGTTGGCACAGAAGATGTTCTGACATAGGAAGGCAGGATGGGAGAGTGACAGCAGGTGATCAAGGACAATCCGCCCTAGTGATTGAGCATTAGAGGCTGAGTGAGAAGCATGAACTTGGTAGGGAGGGGGAGGAAGGAGCTTGAAGAAACACTGATTGAGGTCAAGAAGATTTCCCTTTTAAAACGAGAGATAGAGGAACATTAAACAGGTAATGAGAAACTAAGTGGAGGAAAGCTACTGCACAGTACAGCTGCATGATAATCAGGAGAGCTTATACATGTATTCACTAGATATTTGCACTGATCAGCCCAGGGACTTGGGTCATGATGGTATCTGAGCATACAACAATACAAGGAGATTTCCCAGGTGATTGTAGGCATGATCTAAAATGAACTACCCGCAGTTCTGTGGCCATGTTGCAATGCAATACTGCAGTATACCAAATAAAATACCCAAGAGTTCAAAGGCACTCTCTGGACTCTGTCTGCCTCCATTCCCTGGGAAGCTGAGGGAATGCATTTTAAGAGGATAATCATGTGAAAATCAGGGTCTATAGAGCTCTCCTTCTGGTCAAATAACTTCCATTGAAATCAGGAGGACACACTCATAAGGGGACTGAATTGAAAACCTTTAAAATAAGTGAGAGTCTGTAGTCCTTCTATTTGCTTCAGCTATGCTTTGTTCCCTATTATTTCTGAGTTAAGAAAACAAGACCTCTGTTACTTCAGGTCTGGAGAGAAGTGATATTTGTATTTCTATTAACTTAAGAAATGCATCCTTTTTTATGGTGTTTAAGAAGAAAACTGCAAAACTTGTAAGCTACACTTCATAAATACTACCTTTTGGACTAGACAGGACTAAGATAGACTTGTTAAAGCTGTTGTTTGTATAAGAAGACTCCCAGTGCTTCAGTGTGAAAGTAGGCTGCCCTAGAATATGTGTCTGCATCCTCTCATCTGCACCATCATACTACAGCAGAACCTGGCAAATTAAATTACCGGGGTGTCCTGTTTTCTCCCAAAGAGAAGAGAAATCTGTTTGCCTCTTGCCCTGGGCTTTCTCATGTTGCTCAGCAAGCTCCTGTGCACCAGCATGGTCTGGGTGAGAGCACTGTGAAGGCAGGCCAGCTGCCAGGAAAGCTGCCTCCAGCTCTGCTGCTCTCATTCCTGAGCTGTCAGCCCTGCTCTTCCAGAGGAGCAGAGCTGTTGGGGGCAGTTGGAGCTGCACCACTCTGCTGACCTCTTATAATTACAGCACATCCGGCATGCAGGCTGTTAGGAATACCTTATTAAATGAGTGCTGCTGATGTGGCTTTTCCTGCTAGTGTGTGACACTGCTCTGCTTTAAACCTGAGCATTTCTGAAGCATCGGCAGTGGCTTAGCTGTATCAATCACTGCTGCTGCTGTTAGTGGTGCAGGTGGAAGGGTGGGAAAGAGCCTGAAGCTGATCCAGAAGAAGGCCTGCATTGATAGTGCTTTTCCTGTCTATGTGATGTGGGAATTGTCAGGGTGCCAAAAATTCTGCTCCTTTTGAACATCTTCTAGCAAAAGAGATTTTTGCTTTCTGTTTCAGTTGAAATGCTTCCACTGATCTCTCTTGGTTCCACCTGAAAAATAGGCATTAGATTAGAACCTTTGGGCACCTGATTTTCTGGCCATGTGACTCATCCCTGCGGCCATAGTTCAGCAGTGGAAACCCAATGAAGGTCCTAGTGGAATGTCCTCTGTGAAAGGTGAACTTGACTTGAAAATAGATCTCAGCTTCAAATATCAGAATTAACTGAAATTATTTAACTTATTGGACAGATGTCCCATCTTTGTGATGGTCAAGAAAAAGCTGTGCAGAAGGCATTAGCCAGAGCTTTCTGAGCCCTCAGAACCTTCAATTTTCCACCTTTTGCCCTTTAGTAGACCCGTGTCCAGCTGATGCCACCTGTCCATGGCCCCCAAATGACTATAGTTACACCAACCATAGATCAGACTGGGAATACCTGTGTTTTCACAGCAGTGCCTTACATCAGGCAGTGGGCATAGATTAGCATGAATCTCATAGTGCCTTCATGTCTCCTGGAGGTTGTCCAGAACTAAAAACTTCTCATATGATTAGTTAAACACTCTTCACAGTTGCTTTGCATTATTGTAACACAGAGTACCATGACCAGACTGGAGAATCTGCTTCATATACTGTACAGAGCCCCAACCCACAATATTTCTATTCACAGTCCACTATGTGGGATTATGTTTTAAACATAAAATCAGGCTTAAAATATTTCTGGTTTGTACAATTACAATTCAAATAATACAAAACTATTTTTTTTCATTAGTTTTTTTTTAAAAAATTGAACTAGAAGAATAATATGCCCTGCCTTGAAGAAGGGAATCACTGATTAACTTTTAGCATATATAAACCCCTGCCAGTTTCTGATAAGAGTCACCATGCTTCACACAGAAGTCACTGCTGAAAATCAGAAGACCAAATTACTTTCCCATGTAGAGGTAATAAGTGCATTTCATGATGGGCAGAAAAGCCTGTTAGGACATTTCTGGTTCTGGGAATTTGCAGGCTAAGGAATTGGCAGAGACATAAAATGAAGGGTCTTGGATAGGATAAAAACCTCAAGTTACTTTTACCAATATGCAATGTGATGGACACAGCAGCCAGTTTACTGGAGCCTGTTTTTAACTGGGATTGGATTCCCTGTGGGTTAAAGCTGCTTTTCCTGCTCCAGTTTTATCAATTGGCTTCAGGGTAATTATTTTTTTCAGAACGAGAAATTTGTGTTTAGCTGATCCAGGTCAGTTCAGCTACTTCTGTCTTGACACCAAATGTAGCAGGATGAGGCTGTGCAGGATGGCAGGGATGCACCACAGACTGCTCTGTGTCCTAACCTATCCCTTTTCCTCACACAGGAGGAAGTTAGTCAGCGTTTTCTTTCCAACCTAGGATGCACATGACTGATCAAGTGAGCACCAAGCCCTTGCCCAGGAAGGCTGTATAGGATGGCATTGCCTCTCCTCTGCACTGAGCACAGGCCAGGGAGACTATAGTGTAGCTTGTTGCAGGGACAGTACTTGTAGTTTTACTGTCAGAACAGAACGGTTATTAATTGATTTGTTTTAGTGTCCCATGAGTCTTTCAGGCCAAGCGCTGAGAAGTTTTGTGGCAGAGCCCAAACGGATCTCTTCACCCTCAAGGGGTTTGCCCCCAGGCTTCAGTCTTGCCAGTAAACCTAAGAGACTGCCAACTCTATGAAGTCAACGGGACAGCTTATGTATTCACAACAATGGATAAGTGCACAGGTTTGTAGGGTCTATGTCTTCTTTTCCCCCCTTTTTTCCCAATTGCTGTTCTACTAGAAGTCTTTTTGGGTGAGGCAGGCAGCTTTTCCTTATGCTATTTAGATGAGACCCCTGAGATAAGCCTGGGTATGGAAGTGGAGTGACTTCAAATCACCTCTGTGCAAACGCAGCAACTTTTCATCTCTGTGCTTTGCACCACCATTGGTTGTTCACCTTCTTAGGAAGCAGTGCTCTCCTTTAATTTCTGGCCTTTACCACTGAGCTAACTGGAAGCTCAGATTTATCAGCTACTGATCAGATGCACATTCACTGAAGACAAGGGTCTTTTGATCAATTGCACTGGGAGTTTTACCTGGAACTCAATATACATAGGGTCTCTGAAGGCAAGGATTTTCACTGAGCTTTATCATGAAGTATAAACAGCCTTTGACTATAATTGTTTTACTAATTTGTAGTCATGTCCTTTCTGTACATGGACAAGATTTGTAAGTAAGGGTAGGGTTATTAAGATCAGCTTCTAGCAATGATTATGCTGCTGGTTACTTTCTTGCTTATAGCATAAAGCCTTTTTTCTCTTCCCTCCTCAAAGGGATTTAGTTCTAATAGAGACCCTTTTGTACTGAAACAGTAAATTATTCTATTGTCTGTTGTTCACTTATTAATGTTGTTAATTCTCTTCAGGCATATTTTTCTCTTTTTGCTTGGTGACTTGACACTTCATTTTGTAGTTTCCTTGCAAAGTTATTGCAAACCAGAATTTTAATCTCCAAGTTGAAAAATAGAAATCTAACTTCCTGAAAGAAAAAAAGGAGGGGTTTTATAGTTTATTTGATATTTAGAGCTAATAAACTCAAGAGACTGAAGAATAGTTATGGTTCTTAAAACTAGGCTGTAAATTTTCTTCATTGAGTTAAAAGAATTATTATAGAGATTCACTTGATTTTCAGTGCATTTTTGTAATGTACACCATGTAGATTAAAATGCAGCCAAAGGTAAGTTACATTCCCAGGTCAAAGGATTATGGATCATAACTATGAAATGGACAGTCACAACTTAGGAAACAGTAGCATGAAAGAAGATATGAGGGTTCTAAGAAACAGAGAAGGTGGTAGGAGCTCCCAGTGTCTGCCTCAGTGATGGGCACTGTGTATGAACTGCCAACTTATAAGGAGAAGGGATTTTACCACTAAATGGGGCATTGGGGTCACCATTGCTGAAATAGTACAGGTCATTCTCCTGCTGGTGCCTTAAAAGTGAAAATGCAGGAAACAAACAGGAGAAGTCCAGAATTGAAAAGGACAAAGATGGAGTCTGGAAAAATGCTTCGAAAGCTGGAGGAAATGCCTTGCAGTGAGAGACTGAGAACTCCATCTGCTTAGTTTAGCAAAGAGAAGACTGAGAAGTGATGCTGTATCACTGCAAAGTACCTTCATAGAGAATGAACACAAATCTAAAAGGCTTTAGCCTACCCGAGGAGGCAGGAGAAGGAATGAAAAAACAAGGGAAGCCAAAGACAAGTAAAGTCAAAACCAGACATGTTTTTAATGTTGCAGAATATTGTTGAAGAAAGAGCAGAGTGGCATAGTTGATTGTTCATCTCTTTGTCTCTTCATTCTTCTTCTAGAAGATAAGGTTCAGTTAACCATCAGCAATTTTGTGCAGTACAGCCTCAGTAGACAGCAATCCATGTCCTCTGTCCATGTCCTACTGGCTGAATCAGTGCTGACAGGCAACTTTTTTTCCCCTACTTCTATGCTTTTGCTGTTTTTCCACAGAGCAGAAGAAAGACAAGACTTAAATATTTGGTTTGTGAAGTTTTAACCTGAATATCAGCAGGTTACCACTCATGGGAAGAAGAGGTACCCAAATCTATCTGTGTCAGGCAATTATTTTCATTCCTAAGAATAATCATAGGAGTGGGGTAAGCCACCATTGAAACTTACTCTCTCACCACTCTCTTCCTAGGGAATACAGTTGTTTTACAAAGTCCTTTATAAAAAGGTTTATGTAGCACCTTCTCTAACTGCTGTGTGAGACCATTGTTTCTCAGAGAACTATGACTATGAGATCTCTCATGTGAGAACTGCCACAACAGACGCTTGAGGTGCTCTGGAAGTGTAACCTGTGCCAGATTTGCTACTGAATTATTCGCAGGTACTTACTCCAGTCTCAAATGCTCTCATTGGAGACCTAGGGAACTGAAGAGCCAAGTGCTCTGAAACCATTTTCTATTTCATTCTGATGATTTGGTATTGACAGGGAATATTCCCCAGGGAGAGGTGAAATCATGACTGCAGTTCATGGGTGGCATTTATTGCTCTTGTTTTATTGTAAGTAGGAGTTCCTGCCTATGCTCCAGTCAAGCATGCAGAAACTGTGGCATAGTAGGATACTGCTTGCAGAAAATACTATTGCATTTGAACTCCTTTAAAAGGCCTCTCTGATAAGAGATACTCTAAAAAAGAGTGGTGCTGGGCTATTATATGAAAAGAAGCTTGTTCTGGAGTCATCCATGACAGGCTGCAGGTTGTGATACTGTCTGTTTGCTTTTTTTTTTGTTTTGTGGGGGTTTTTTGTTTTTGCCTTTTTTTGTTTTGTTGTGGTTTTTTGTTTGTTTGGTTTTTGTTTGTTTGTTTTTTTTTAAAACCAGAATTGTGTGCATGCAGTCAGTGACTTTGCTAGTGAGTCAGGGGATTTTCCTGGGCTTCACAAGCACAAGTTGGTCAGATGCCCTAGAGAACATATTTTTTTCCCCTTGATTTTTCCCTGTACACGTTGGTTTTAAGCCAACTCAGGAAGACGAAAAGCCACATAAAATTTCTCATTGCCTTTACGCACGTGGTTTAAAACTTTGTGGACATGTTAATAGCCATGTGTGTTAAAAGTTTCTTTAATCACCACCTAGAAGCTTGAGGCTGGGGTTATCAGTGATGAATTATGCTGGTACTAGCTTTGTGAGGAGTTTTCTCCAGCATGGTAATCTGTGAACACCACCAAAAAGCTAGGTCTACCAAATATGCATTGGATGGTATTTAGCAGTAGTTTGAAAACCTAGTGCAGAGGAAAATCTTCAACTTGGGCCCTCCTTGTATGTTTAATTAGTTTAATTTCACTTGCTTCATAAAATTCAGTCCTTATAGTTTTAGTGCAGATAAGTGTTCCATCAGTTTAGGTGAATTATTTCTTAATGGCCGAGATTTATCTGACCAGATAGCTGGAGGTGTTTGCAAATTGCTGAGCAAACTGCTCATGTTTTGTCTGTGCAACACAATGACAGCCGTGTAATGAGCGTGATGCAAAGGATAGCTGGTGAGAAACCTGTGGCTGAGGCCAGTTCAGCAGGCAAGAGATTCCTGGTAAGGCCTTAAATACCTGTGGGCCATTAGGTGTGGAAGTTGGATTTTATGATTAGGTCCCAAATTTTGTTTTATTGGATTAGGGAAGACTAGAAAGTTATTATTTTTTTTAAACTATTTTATGACATTTCAAAAAATGCAAATGAATCACATTTTAAACTTCCAAGACTCACATTCTCAGTGTTTTGCTTCATTTTTATTTTTCTAGTTACACAGAACCCTTAGTCTCAGGTTCCCATGGGGACCTCAGACATGTAAATATTTTCAAAATAGACATGAATATGGTAGCTGAAAAATAAGTTGAGAATTGGAAAGCTCTAGATACCAGTTGTAGCTCTGATGGATTAGTAGAATGGGAGAGGTTACTTCTATTAATGCTCTGGTCTTTCAGTAACCCTAATTTCCCCACCTGTAAAATGAGCATTTACCTACCTCTCAGGCTGCTATAGAAATGAAGGTCTGGACTTTGAGAGGCTAACAGGGACATTTGCAAAGCATGTTATAATTTATAGGCAGCATCCTCCCCCACCATTTCAGGAAACAGGAATCACTTCAGTCAGTACCACTAATACACAGTAGGAACCCAGTGATTTCAAGTCCAGAAAAGTTTGAATAATTCAGTGCCATTTGCTATGTGAACATAAACTGTGACTGGGGAATGTCTGATCCATAAAAAACCTTGACTCTACTACCTCTTCCCCTTAGAAAACTGCCATGTTTTGTTAAACTTGTTGCATTTTGTGATGAGCAGCAAAAGCAGCCATGTAGCATGAGATGAACCTCCATACTAGCTTCTACTCACCAAATAGTTTTTAGCAAACTATGTGGAGTTTGCTGGAGATTCTGTAGGTAATATGCAATATGAATGTGAGTGTCTTAGCAGCTTAAATCATGTTACTAGTCTTTTTATCAATTAATTTGTACTTTGCCCATGACAAATGAATGTTTTCCACTCTTCAGAGGAGACTGCTTGTAGTGTGTACAGCCAGACACACTGCTAACAAACACCAAGCCACCACCCACCAAAGAGCAGTGACAAACTCAGGGGGACACAGTCTCAGTGAATTACAGAACAGTGAATTGCAGAACCCTATTTCTTACTTGTTCATGGAACTACAAAGCTTTTGTTGCACCATCAGTTCTGACAGGGATGTTGTTGAAGTTTGAAGATTTTTCTTTCAAACAGAGGTTGTTCTTTCCTTTAGCTAGAAAATACCCAGCACGATCCCTCAGGCCACCTCGCCTCTGAGCTTGGAGGTGGCTCCCATATGGCAGTGTCTGCTTCTCAAGCTGATCGAGTGTGAACCAGCCTGACTTTTCTATATTGCTTTTTTTCTATGCTGTGCAAGCTGCTGGGACACTTAAAATAGCAAATATGGGGTTCTGAGAAGAAGAAAACATTAAGGAGAATGCTATTTCCACAGTTAACAAACATGAGACTCTTATTACATGTTCCACCTCCCTCTCTACTCACATGTACATAGAAAGAAAGGGAGAAAACTGGAAGTGGGGGAAAACCACCATTAAGATCACAAAAAACATCTGCACTCAGACGTGTTATGCATGTGCACGCCAAGTTTTTGTATACAATAACGCATTTGGAGGAGAGATTTTAGGGCATATGCAGCTGCTGGCAGTGAGGGCCTGAAAAACATTTGTGATATCTAATTTTCATTTAAAGCATGATTTTCAGTTGGTGAATGTATCCAGCCAAGATGACCATCCTTTTGCTGTGCTCTTTTAATAACCAGACTGAAACAAGATTCACATTATGACTGAGGTATTACATTTTTTTTAATAAGATGCAAGTCTATTTTCACAATGGAAGTTATTTCCTTTAAGGAGCCATTGTGAAATCCTGCTTTAACTCTTATCTCATTTTGAATTTTCTGAAAACATGTAAGTAAAGTCTGTAGGACTAGGCCAATGTTGTCTCACCACTGTGGAGGATCCTCATCTATAAAGGTAGCTATCTTTGTAGTTTATGGCTTTAACATTTAAAACAAAGAACCTGTTTCGTTAACTGACCTTGGATGTAAAATCAAACCATACGCATTTCACATAGGTGTTTACTCATAGTCCTGTAGCCAAAAAAGGCTGAAAACACTACTTTTCAGTATTAAAAAAAAAAATCCAAGCGAATCACAGAACCCACAGAAAGCTCAAAGCATGAAAAGCTTCATGCAGGAAATACTGCACAAAATTTTGACTGTTATGAGCAGCTTTTTCAAATTTATTAAGTAGCTAGAAGACCTCTAAACCTTATTTTTCTATATGAACATGTGGTCCCTGCTGCCTCTGTGAAATGCACAGGAGTAAGAAGACTCATTATTGAGCCAGAATAGTTTACTAGCTGCAAAGTGAAATAATTAGTTAACTTTGGGCATTGTTCTAAATAAACCAGATGTACCTTTGCACTGAAAATCAACAATATTTTCATCACTGAAGTAGGTTTCTAAAAAGTGTTTGGCATTATTTATGCCAATTCAGAGGAGAGCTCACATTCTTGAATCACAAATATTCAATATCCAGCTTGTGTTACATATATACATTTATGGGACTGGGCTCTCAGTTCTGGGCTTCTCAGTACAAGACAGGCATGGACCTCCTGGAGCAGGTCCAGTGGAGCTACAAAGTTGGTCAAGGGACTGGAGCATCTCTCTTTTGATGAAAGGCTGAGGGAGCTTGGCCTGTTCAGCCTCTGGGAGAGGCAACTGAGAAAGGACCTCATAAATGTCTACAAGTATCTAAAGCAGGAGTTCCAAGAAGATGGAAGAGGCTCTTCTTGGTGGTGCCTGGCAATAGGAAGTAAGCAATGAGCAGAAACTGATGCACAGGAAGTTTCATCTGAATATAAGGGAGAACTGTACTGTGTGGGTGACCCTGCACTGGAACAGGTTGCCCAGAGGGATTGTGGAGTCTCCTTCACTGGAGATATTCAAGAATCATCTGCACACAATCCTGTGCAATGTGCTCTGGAATGACCCTGCTTGAGCAGGGAGGTTGGACCAGGTGATCCACTGTGGTCCCTTCCAGCCTGAACCGTTCTGTGATTCTGTGTGGCTCCTGTGCATCTGCAATGGTTGGACTTGATGATCTTAGAGGTCTTTTCCAACTTACATGATTCTGTAACAAAACCAATTTGAATTGCAGGGAAGAGTAAGCCTTGCCTATTTGCAGCACTTTGACATTTAAGGCTTTATTTCTGATTATGCTTTACTGTGATAGACCAGCTTCCATGCAACCAGGAACAAGCATTTTTGCTGGAAAAGCAGGAGATGGATCCTTTAACTAGTTCCTTTTTTTCAGAAAAATAATATTGAGAAAAAAATAATGCAACATCTCTAAGTTTGTTTCTACTGAGTTTCAAGCATTTGTCCTTCATCACAGTTACCCTGGTGAGTTCAAATGGCAGTAACTCTACAAAAACAGAGGTCTCATAACAGCAAATATGGGCCAAAAGAAATTCAGGTGAGTATTATCTTTCTGTGCCAAAGCTATAAGTAGGATTTTTAAAAGTACATTTATCACTTAGGAAAAAAAATACTGCTATTGATTTTGAATGAGATTTACACCTGTAAGTCATTTGTAGAGATTTTGAAGATGTATTCAAGTAGGTAAACATCTAACAGGACTGAAAGAAACAGGGAGGTTATAGGCTCAAGGGCTCTTCGGCAGTTTCAGTGGCCAGCATCTAGCTGCCCTGTCATCTAGTCCAGCCTTTTTCCAGGCCCAGGACTTCCCTGATGTGACAAACACCAAGCAGGGTCACTCCTGTAAAGGAGCCCAAGAGACCAAAGAGCAAGGGGCAAGGTAAGCAAAGGAAAAGAAGAACCTACCTAAAACACCCATGAGGTACCTGCTTCATCCTCCTTGTTATATATATACTGCAATCATCTTTTTATACAGAAATGGAGCACAGTGACATGAAGGGCAAAATACTTTCTTTTTATTGCTACTTTTTAGGGAAACATGATTTCCTTAGAATATTTTCCTTTTAAGTGTACATTCCTACCATCTTCAAATAAAACTCGGTTATAAGTCTCAATTTATTATGTAAAATGATACTTAATTCTAGTTCAAACACACATTTTTAAATCCACCTATAAGACTTACTGTACTTAGAGTAAAAATTTATTTGTACCTGACGCCCAAATTAAGGTTTAGCAGGCTTCTGTCATCTGCCCTACAATGCTTATATAAGAACAATACTCTTTCCAGTGCTGCATTTGACGTTGTGCATAAATTCCACAACACTTACGAACGTGACAGAAGCCTTGAAAACAGAACATGAGTCCTTTTTCTAACATATGACTCCTTAAGTATCCACTCCTATTTCTTACTAAAAGCTGTAGTTTTGCAAAACCCTCATAAAACACCAGATGTATTAATGACGAATTTTAATTCAGTTTCATCACATCCTTGAGACCTAATGTTTCAAAAAACCAACATATTTATCAGAGAAGAGGACTGCATCACATAGAAGTAATTTTGTTTGCTGAAAACCAAAGGATGCAAACTTTTCCTGACTTAATAAAGATGTCTCCCTGTTCTATCTCCTTTGCATGTTATGATTAAGAAATGTATCATTTTGTGTTGCATTTTGATGTTAGCAAAATTAAGTACCTTACAGAAATCTGATACTCCTTTGACACACCTTTCTAGATCAAGTGACTTCTGCAGTTGTTTGCTACATCATTCCATAGAAACATAAAATCATTTCATCTGGAAATGACCTTTAAGGGTCCACCTGTTAACCCAGCACTGCCAAGTCCACCACTAATTTGTGTCCCCAGGTATCACATCCACAAGTCTTTTAAATACTTCCAGGATGGTGACTCTACCGCTGCTCCAGTGCTTGACAGCACTTGGACACGATCCAGCAGCTCAATATTTTTCCTGAAGGGAGGGGCCCCGAAATGAACATAGGACTTGAGGTGTGGCCTCACCAGTGTTGAGTACAAGGGGACAATCACTGCCTTGGTCCTGCTGGCCACACTATTTCTTATACAAGGCAGGATGCCATTGGCCTTCTTGGCTGTGTGAGCACACTGGTGGCTCATGTTCAGCCGACTGTTGACCAGCACCCCCTGGTCCTTTCACAGAATCACAGAATGTGCTGAGTTGGAAGGGAGCCACAAGGATTGTTGAGTCCAACTCCTGGCCTTGCATAGGACCATCCCCAAGAGTCACATCAGGAACCTGAAAGTATCATCCAAAGGCTTCTTGAACTCTGCCAGGCTTGGTGTTGTGACCACTTCCCTGGAGAGCCTGTTTTAGCACCCAACCACCCTCTGGTATTTTTCCAATATCTAACCTAAGCCTCCCCTGACACAACTTCAGGCCATTTCCTTGGGTCCTGTCTCTGGTCACCACACAAAAGAGATCAGTGTCTGCCACTTCTCTTCGCCTCATGAGAAAGTTGTAACTGCCATGAGGTCTCCCCTCAGTCTCCTCCAGGCTGAACAAACCAAGTACTCTCAGCCACTCCTCACGTGGCTTCCCCTCAAGGCCCTTCACCTTCTTCATTGCCCTCCTTTGGACACCAACAGCTCAATATCTTTCTTATATTGTGGCACCCAAATCTGCACACAATATTCAAGGTGAGGCTGCCCCAGAGCAGAGCAGAGCGGGACAATCCCCTCCCTCGACCAGCTGGTGATGCTGTGCCTGATGCCCACAGGACATGGTTGGCCCTCCTGGCTGCCAGGGCATTGTTGATTCATATTCAACTTGTTGTTGACCAGCCATTCTTCTTACAGCCTGTAGCAACTTTGCATTGGGTTTTTGTGACCCAAGTGCAATTCATTGTGACTCTCATCCTATGTGGTGTTGTCTGAGGGTACACTGGATCCCCTCATCCAGATTTTTGATAACGATCTTAAACAGAACTGGCCCCAAACTGAGTCCTGAGAAACACCACTGATGACTGGTCACCAGCTGGATTTAACTCCATTAACCACCATTCTCTGGGCCTGGCTATTTAGAAGTATTTTACCCAGCAAAGTGTACACACATTCAAGCCATGAGCAGCCAGTTTCTCCAGGAGAAAGCAGCCCCACACTGGGATAAACTAACATTTTTTTTAGCTTGCAAGTCCCTAAATATTTTCAGTGGAGCAATAAGTACCAACATAACAAAAGTAGGTAGGAAATAAACTTACTGAAAATATGTGCTTTCCTTATTTTGACAGCTAAGTTGCTCCAGCTTCAGAAAAGAGTCTGCTTTTTCATTCTCCCTGAGGTAAGCCACATGGTTTCCAGCTTTGTTTTCCCGCCTCAGCTGAACCAGAGCTATTTTTTCACCACCTAAGGTGATAGCCACTGGGGCGACTCCAATTCTTGAAGTTAACCTTAAGCCTGGATGGAGAATTCCAGAATGCTTAACATACACTTTTGACCATAAACCTGGTATAGGGCTTGGCCTGTAGCCATAATGAAAGGCTTCGTCTAAACCTACTATTTACTGAGCCACTGGGAAAAAAATATCAACATGTAAATGATCTTACTGGAAGTATTATTATTTTATTCCTTCAATCTTAATTTTAATCTGGGTTATGAATGTAAAAACAGGAAAAAAAAAGTATGTATAACATTTCAGTGGAGAAGTCTTGAAAACATAGTCACATCCACGATTTTTATTTCAGATGAGCAATTCAGCATGACTGAAAGGAAAATAAAAGAGAACACTGTTTAGACATCAATAAAATTCAAGGTTAGGGTATAAAAAAAACAGCATCAGCCTTGTCAGATTCCCAGATCCAGGATCTAGAATGGCACAGCTGTATCCTTTAAATGAAATTGTTAGTATTAATTACTATGAAATATCATTACAGAAAAATAGGGCAGAAAGGGACTACCTAGTCCCACTCACTGCCTCAAGACAGAAATAACAACACTTGCAAGATTTTTCTGATATCAAGCCCTAATATTCCTTGAACCAATTCAAGGGCATTGCTCTTATTCACCATATTTGGAGAGAGCCTCTTCCTCTCTGAAAGAGTCTGAATATTCTTGAAAATTGTGATGATTCCTTTTTCCACCACTTCCAGATTTTTCTTTCCTAATCTAGACAGGATTTTTAGAAATCTTATTTGTAGGTTATGTTCTTTACTAAGGAGAACATGTTATTCTTCTCTGGATGCTCTCCAAGTGTGCCACATTGCTCTTGATGTATAATATCCAAAACCAGTCACAGTGCTCCAGCTGAGGCTTAATCAATGACAAGTGGAAAAAGGATCTTTCCATGTGTCTTCCAATCTATATTTCTGTCTTTATCTCCCACTCCTTTAAAATTCAGGGGGTGTGCTGGCAACAGCACAGCTATGATTTATGATTAGTATAGTCCCAAGACCCTTTTCTGAAAAAATCACAGAATCAGAGACTATTCTGAGTTGGAAGGGACCGACAAGGATCATCGACTCCAACTCTTAAGTCAATGGCCCACACAGGGGATTGAACCCATGACCTCAGCATTATTGCAACTAAGTTTTAACCAACTGAGCTAATCTCAGAGTCTAATGCTACCTTATCATTTATTTTTCATCCTCTCTTGGGGAGGAATAATCAATTAACAAATGCATTGCATCTTATTTATCTTTATTGAATCTCACCCAGTATTTTTAATCCATTTTTCCAAATCTTTTAAATTCTAGATAACGCTTGTGTGCACTTACATGCACTCACGCCTGGAGTAATCTTCAAGTTTAATTCCCACTTCTAGCACCTTAGTCAGAAAACAAATGAATCATTATTAAAACAGTCAAAACGTCTCTGATGCTTCACCCCAACTAAAAGGTCCATTTCAGTGTCAGAGAAAATAAAGTGGCACATTCATTATTTCTTTGCAATTTCCCCCCATTACTTAGCCAGTCTTTTTATGTGTGTTTTTTTTCTAGGAACTGAATCAGAGCAGGTCAATCTACAGTGACCAAAATCCTCTGCTTTTCCCATCTTTTCCCCCAGGAGACATATCCCCTTTGCCTTTTTCCAGGACATCACCCACCTTCAGAAGTAACTGTTGTATTCTACAACAACTTTAGTCAGTCTTTAATATTCTAGGCCAGCTGATTTCAAAGCATCTAGCTTAGGTTAAGAGAACTTAGCTCTCTGCCTGCTCTTGGAGGAGGTCAGTACTTCAACCAATAACTGCTTTTATAACACATTTTGAAGTTATGCAAAAGCCATACGCTAGTCATGACATTTGAGCCTGACTTTTGTAAGCATCCATCATCTTTCAAAAAGTACATAAAATAGTGCTGGGACTTCATGTATTCACACTTTAGGTGTATATTCAGCAATTTATTAATGAGTGAAGGGCACAACATAGGATTTTCAACAGCAATCCTAAATTTTGTTCATCAAGAACCAAGCTTCTGAATCAGCTGAACACTAGTGTGAAAACAGAAGTAGAGTTGTTTACTGCCAAATCTATAGGCTATTAATGAGAGCAAAGACTTGTTAGTCTGTAGCTTGTCCTCTCCCCATATTTATTGATCAGTATCTAACAGCTGTATTAGCACTCAGATTTTCTGCTTTGTAAGGTGTCAGATGTCTTCAGCAATTCTGTCAATGCTTTTTATTCCAGTCACAGGAGAAAGAAGATGAGGGATATTTGCAAGAGTCAAAGATAACCTCAGAACTCAGTCTTAATTTGTGTGTAATCTCTAAAAAAAATCTGCTTTCCCCATTTATTAGGGTAAAGGGACAAACTTAGAATGTGTTTCTGATGATCATTACAACTGCCTTGTTACATGGCTGCTCCCAATACCTCCTTGCAGTCAATCCCATCACCAGTGAGCACAGAGCAGTGATTAAATTCTGATGAAGTTGCAGCTATGGGATGCTCCAAATCCAGGAAACCGTCATAGAGGAGACAAGAGAAAAACGTGAGTATTAAGCAGTGCCATCTAGTGTAGTGCAGGCACTCATTCACAGGAAAGGGAGCCGGCCTGCAGGCGTTTTTTAGCCTTTAAGTGAAAGAGAACCCATGCGCACCACAGAAGGGTTTTGATAGCAAATAAAAGTAAAAGATGACAAAGTAGGTTTGTGCCTTATAAATTCGGCCTGATTTACACCCTGGTACCCAGATCTCTCTCTCTCTTTTTTTTTTTTTTTTGGATCCTTGCCTGGACTACAAAGAGGGGAGTGTGTCTGCATAAGCCTCGCTGTAGATTCAAGCACTCATACTGCCAGATTAAGGGACCCATTTGAGCACTGCAATGACAGATGGTAAGAATCGGTTAGAGGGAGCTACCAAACCAATTTGTGTGCAGCACCTGGTACTGCAAGGCTTTAAGGGAAATTCTAGCAAGATTTAAAGTCCCTTACTGTACAGATGCTTTCACTAGTGAATTAGAAGAACTCCTACAGAAGAAGTTAACACACTGTCTAGTTTTAGGCATTGTCCATCCTACACAGAGCTCTGCATTGCACGGTGGTAAATGCTCCATATTTCTCATTAGCATTTACAGTTGCAACATAGTTCAAGGACAGAAATAAAGACAAAATACTCTCTGAAATCATGTAATTGCTGTTAAAAGCCAATGGACACATACCACAACCAAACCTCTCACATAGGTCAGCAAGGATTACTAGAGTAAAATAACCTTTGCAACAGCTGAACATTTTCCACTCACAAGCATCTCAATTCTCTGTTTCCCTTGAGCAGGCTGGCAAACCAGCTAGCTGAACTGAGTACTTTCTGAGACTCTTCCCAAAGGGACTCAATCAACGACAAGCATAACTCAAAGCCAGGTAAAATAGGCAAGCCAAATCTTATCACCTGACTTCTTCCAGCTCTCTATCATCACCCAGATAGCAGGCAGATCACCCAGTTTAGCATAACAGAGCATTATCCTTAACATGACTCAATCTCTTCAGCAACAGGAGGCTCCCTCCATTAAGTAAGCTGCTTGTTAGCCTTATCTTATCAGCTGGGAGACAGCTGATTAGTTACAGGTAGAGGCTAAACTTGTCATCTGAAAGACCCATCTCACATGTGACCTGATGGGGTTTTGGTTTTTTTAAATGTGTGGAAAATGTCTGTCTTCCTAAATACATACTTTGAGAGCTATGGGATAATAAGAAACTAGATGAAATTATGTGAGTTGTGTTATACAGAATAATGAGTTAGAGGAGAAAGTGACTTTTTCCTTCTTAAAAATTATGATTGTGTTTTGGTTTGAGCAGTACAAGAAATGCTTCTACTTGTGTCTGATTTGTAGACATGCCCTCCTACATGACAGCATTATTGTCAAAAAGAAACTGTCTCTTTAAAGGAGGTAATTTCTTTGAAAGTGCTTATCTATAGAAATGGGCAAATTAAAGCTTTTTAAGTTTTCAGTGCTCAGTTTGGGCTTCTAAAGTAATCACCTCTGCAGATAAATATAACTGTACATCTGTTGTTATTCACAAAACAAATATTTGGAAGCATACTGAAAAGTAGAAAAAAGCAGGAGCATGGGACAAGGTGACAGGAAGGGTGAAGCATGCAATGGCCAGGTGCTTCCCACCCACCACTTCACCCCCAGTCCCACCTCTGCAAAGCAGGGAACTGCAGGAGAAGTTTCTTCTCACACCCTGCTCTTCTGCACCACTGTTGAATATTTTTGCACATTTTCCTGGTCTCCAGAGGGCCTGATCTCTGGATAGGGAAATGCTGTGTTAACACTTCACCAGGCTTGGGATGGAGGATGGCCTTGGGATCGGGCGTGGCTGCAGCCTGCATGCTCTGCAGCAGGTTTTCAGTGCATTGTGGGTGGCAGAATATGACCTTCCTCCCTGTCCCCTCCAAGAAGGTGCATCTATGTCTCTGTGCCCTGTTCAGCTGGAAAGATACTAGGCCATGTGGCACTCCAGCACCAGGTTCATTACACTTATCTGTGACTAAGGCTGGCAGCATTTATACAAAACCCCAGAAGAAAGTGGCCTGACTTCCTGCTGCCCACTCATTAAAACCTCTCTCCTTCACAGCAAGACTTCTGAAGAGTATGTGCTGATATTTTAGGCAAGATGTCATTTATTCAAAAATATGGAAAAGATGTCCATAACATTCCATCATGTCAAAAGCCTCATGATGAGAAGACAGAGTCAATTATCTCACTGTGGGCTCTCAGAAGGCACTGCTAAGAGTAAGTAGCTGTGGCCATCCCAGTGCCTCAGGGACCTCCTGGTAGACATGCCCTTAGCTTTGGCCCTCTGTATAGACTCAAGGTGCAAGCTAATGGGACTTTTACATTTTATTGCTATGTGATTTCAAAATGCTTTTTCAGAGCCTGTGTAAAGCAACCGGACATAGCACTCCCTTGACAAATTTTGCTGTAAAATAAATGATTTCAACCCATATTTGCTAGCAGCAATCCAGTTCCCAAAACAGGTATGATAGTGTGGGCAGAGGTCTCAGAATAGGAAAACCCCTTATGCCCAGTACACTTCTCACTCAGTATCAATAAAGCTGAAGTGTAGGATTGTCTAGCAACTGTGATTCACATTAGAAACTGGAGCAGGCTTCCGGGGTGAAGGGGTTTGATTGCAAAATTCCCACATAGAAAGCTGTTTTTAAAAGTTAAGTGTGAAACATTTAAGTGTTGGCAGTGCCAGAGCCCAGCCTAGCAGGGATCTGTCAGTATTGGCCTGCAGCAATGGGTTTTTTCTACTAACTGCTGGGTTCTGAGTGAGTTTATCTTGACTGTCCAGACTGTGCTCATTGCATTGAGCACCCCTCTCAAAGGGATGACTGTTCCTTGCTATTAGCAAAATTTCTCACTAAATGTTTAGTGATAACTATAAAAAATATTCAGCTAGAGAAATACAAAAATTCAGGTTGTTGTAGATGTCCTGATCAAAATTAGGCAGGATGTGAGGTCAAAAGAAGAATCACACCAATACTACCCTGACTTGGGCTCACTTTTTAATTACTTAATTGACCGAATATTGCAAATAGGTGAGGTTCTGAATGTCTTTTCTTTATTCTTCCCAAGTTACCATTACCTGTTAAATTGCACTGCGGATAGCAGCAATTTTCCCTCCTTCTCCTTCATCCTCCAAAAATCTCTAATGCCTTAAAATGCACTGCCACTTATTGCTCATTTTGCCACCAGAACACTTGCAGAGAGCTGACTGACTAATCTCTGCTGTTAATGCACATCAGCAGCAGTCAGATCACTGATATCTGAATCATTCATACCCTTTGCAAGCTGAGTCTTGTTCAGGTGTTTTACATGCTAGTCCAAGTGTAGCTCTACATTACAGTCATTAAGTAAATGAGTGATTGTTTTGGGCTTCAGAAGGAAAAAGGGAATAGTTTTGCTTTTTGTTCCAGTGTTGATGCCACCTAACTTTCACGGAAAACTAATGTGATACCCCTATGTTTAGCTTCTCTTCCATTACTTTTTGTTAGGTTAAAATGAGATTTTTTTTTAAATTGTCTTCATTGTATCTTGATATGAAGTTAAAATAAGCAGTTATGGGTTGATCCTTCCTCACAAAGAGATGGTGCATGATTGTAGCAAATAGATTAAACTTCATCATGGATAAAATTCATAAGAGGATATATTCTGTGAAGTAAGTAACTGACCTGAATAGTTCAATCTGTGAATTCTTTTAACTCACTTTATAACTGTTGTTTGTACCCAGACCTACTACAGAGGGAAAGGGCATTATTTTTATAAACAAATCTAATTTAGTTAAAAAAAGAAAGAAAAAAACATGAGAATATCAAACAATTGGTTTTCCCATCTATGCTTTAAAGTGCACATTTTACTGTGTATGATCATTGCTTTTGTTTTAGTTCTCAAATATTGGCATGTATGTAAAATCAGTTTTAATAACAATACTGCTCATGGAGAGAGTGGCAGCACCGTAGCTATGGCAGTTCAAAGACACAAAGTTTGCAGAAAAAAGTAACTAATCTCTCTGATTAGAAAAATTGTTATATTAATTTTTTTCCAGCTATTACAAAGGAAACTCCCTCCTCTATCTTGGCTCTTTTATATAGATCTGAATGTTGTAATGGCTTCAGATGAACTATACAGAACTGCCCAGAGCTACACTTTGAAGTAATGTTTATTTACAGTTCTCTGTATAGTTGGTCTCCATGACTTACCATCAAAATGTCGAAAGGCTTCTCCTTTCCTTGTGAGCAGTAATTTTCTAGGTCAAGTAACATTTGCATTGAGCACTGCTGAGAGACAGACACTCTGCTGTATTTAGACATTACAGTTTGATGCAGTGGGCTGGGAAGATCTTGGACATGTATTGAAATAAAAAATTCTCTGCTTACTTTAAAGTAGATTTTTTTCCTTTTTATTTAATATCCCTCAGTGAAATATGATCAGGAATAGAGAGGTCCTGTTTGTAGAGGTCAAATGTTGTTTTGATTTATATTTAGTTCTGCATAACGAAATCCATGGAGAACTATTAATTGATAATTTTGGATCTTTTTAGTGTGGCAAATGTATCATTTTGGCTCACTCAGTGTAATTCACTGAAATGCAAGGTTGACTTAAGCAGCAGCAGAATCTTATTCTTTAAATTTGGTCTGGGGTGTAATTTACAAAAGAGCCTGGAAAAATCCGGAGCTCATATTCTGCTGAGGTGGACAAGGCATTCCACTTCCTCCTGCACCCTCATGGCAAACGATAACCCACATGCCTTTTGGAAACAGCTGCTGTCAGTTACAGAATCACAGAATTAGAGGATAGTTAGGACTAGAAGGGGACTCTGGAGATCACCCAGTCCAACCCCCCTGACAAGGCAGGGGCATCTAGAGCAGATTACACAGGAATGCACCCAGGTAGGTTTTGAATGTCTGCAGAGAGGGAGACTCCATGACCCCTCCCTGGGCAGCCTGTTCCAACCCCTCTGCCCCCCTGAATGTAAAGTTCTTCCTCAAGCTGAGGTGGACCTTCTTGTGTTTGAGTTTATGATCACTTCTCTTTGTCCTGTCACTGGGTGCCACTGAAAAGAGTCTGGCACCATCCTCTTGGCATCTGAAACTCCTTGATGGATGTAAGTTCCATCTCTGGAACACTACATGTCTTACATTGAGAGTGAACTTCTACCAGTTATGCAGCATATAGCAAAGAACTTAGTCCTTTTGAATAAGGATGTTGTCAAGCAGAAGGCAGTCATGAAGAAATATGCCATGAGGACCAATATCAAGATAAGCCCCATCAAACAGTTGCAGTCTTCTATTATACAGGATCTAGCTGAGCCTCTAGTTAAAACATTGTACCTCCTATGTGAACTCAAGCAGAACACTACTCACTTGTGTATATAATGTACCCTATTTGTGTTAAGCTCATTAAGGATGCTGCACTAAAATTTTTTTTATTACAAAAAAATTTTTAACGGTTGGACTTGATGATCACAGAGGTCTTTTCCAACCCAGCTGATTCTATGACTCAATGATCTGCCTTTGGGATATTTGCATGTATTGATGAGATGCCCTCTCAGTCTTCTCTTCTCTCGACTAAACAGGCACAGCTCCTGCAGTCTCTCCTCATAAGAGAGACACTTCAGACCCCTGATTATCTTTGTGGCCCTCCACTGGATCCTCTTGAATAGTTCCTTGCCTTTCTTATACTGAGGAGCGCAGAACTGGACACAGTACTCCAGGTGTGGCCTCATTTGGGCCAAGTAAAGGGGGCGATCACCTCCCTTCACCTGCTGGCCACACTTTTCCTGATGCACCCCAGGATACCTGGCTGCAAAGGCACACTGCTGGGTCATGGTCAACTTGTCATCCACCAAGACTCCCAGTTCTCTGCAGAGCTGATCTCTAGTAGGTCAGCCCCCAGCCTATACTGGTACTTGGGGTTACTCCTCTCCAGGTGGAGGACCCTACACTTGCCTTTGTTGAATCTCATTAGGTTGCTCTCTGCCCAGCTCCCCAGCCTATCAAGGTCCTGCTGAAGGGCAGCACAGCCTTCAGATGTATCAGCCACTCCTCCTAGTTTCGTATCATCAGTTAGGTATCAGCTCCTCAAGTAATGAAGGAATGATGGGGTGAAATGGGATGCTCTGTGCTGGAGATACCCTGGCCAGATGATTAATGGTTCTCCAGACTTAAAACCTCTGAATGCATATGCCAGACAAAATGTCCCATACAAACAGCAAGCATGTTACGGTCCTTCACTATAAATTTCCCAAGGAAACATAAATAAAGGGGAAAATGTTTGAACCATATTTGAAAATTACAGTAGGAGAATATAGGACATAGGCAGCTGTGCATTAGCCACTTGGTGCAAGCTTATAGTTCCCAAGCTGGCAAGACTATTTTTGATCATCTGTGATTCCCTGTATTACACAGGTTATAGGACTTTTTTGAATTAACTACTGTAGTAACAAAAGGAACAATTTCTCTGAGAAAATCAATAGTTTCCAACTTCAAAATGCCTAGTGATGGAGAATCCATTAAAATCCTTGGTAAACTGTTCTAATAATTAATTACCTTCCATGCTAAAATATGTCTAGTTTCAAATTTCACTGGTTCCTGTCAGACTTTTTTCCACTTGACCAAAATGCCATATATCATTGAATTTCTACTCTTCTATTCTATTTCTACAGGAGACAGGAAATTTATAAATTATATCCTTAACCTTGTCTTTGCTAAACTAAATAGACTGATGTACTTATGCTTCTCATTGAAAGACTTACCTTCCCCTCTTGTAGCCCTTCTCTGAACCCCTCTGTGTTGGTCACCAGTCCCCTACGGCAGACCCCAGAAGCAAACACAACTTCAGTGATTGCACCTCTGTCCATACACAGGCAACAGAGCTTTACTCTGAGAAATCCTGCAGCAGATATAGGGCACTGAACCTTTCACTGAAATTTTACACTTTTTTTCTTCCTTTCTTCCTTTCTTCCTTCCTTCCTTCCTTCCTTCCTTCCTTCCTTCCTTCCTTCCTTCCTTCCCTCCCTCCCTTAAATAGTCTTTTTGTGTGTCTCTTTTTCTCTTTGGGAATGGTACCTGCCATGGCCAGGATACCCAGCAATATGAGAGGGATTTCCAGAGAGACAGATTATCTAGAAAGATGCTTTACCTTTAGTTATCCTTTGGAGTATATTTCAACTCACCCTTTAAAATGAGCTGATGAGAGAACTTCTTGTGCTCTATCTGTGCTTTGGGAAGGTTTGGAGAACAAAAGTGATACAGTTTGCCTTCACAGAATTACAGAATGGTTTGGGTTGGAAGGGACCTAAAAGATCATCTAGTTCCAACATCCTGCCATGGGCAGAAGCACATCCTTCTTATTTTGGGGGCCCCAGGGCGGGACACAGTGCTCCAGGTAGGGTGTCACAGGACTGGAGTAGACCACAATTACTTCCTGCAGAATGTTTGCAAACCTGCTGTCTGTTTTCCAGGGATCCTGCATCTACAGATGGATTTATCATATTTCAATTCATTCTCAGAGGTCTGTAGCAAGGATGGGCTAAGGCATCACCTCTATCATGAATCCAGATGCATAAATACAAATGATAGAAAAAAGCAAGATGAACAATTGGGCCAGCAGCATGAGCTCATGTATGATGAACAGGTTTCCGTCTAGCCTATGTCTTTTTTCCTCTCTCCTCTGATTTATTAGCAAAATGAATGCATGAAATAGAAAGTCAGTAATACGCCCATGCTCAACACAACAGTGTAGGTGATTATAGAGCAGGGAGTCTTGGAAGTTTGGAGGCAAAGGCCAAAATGACCTCCTGCTTCCCATCAGAGCCTGAGAAGCACCATGGCTGTATTTGATCTTACAGATAAAGTATTTATCTCATTTAAAATCAAACAAAACCCACAGCAGAAATAGTAGAATAGCTTCCTAATGCTGCCTATGGCGATGCACATCTCTACCTCCCCAGTCCCTGGCAGGAGTAAGAGTAGCGAAGGTAAGGTGTTGCTTATAAAACTGAGCATGTTACAGGATTAAAACTCCTCTACTGAGTCATCATTTCTCTAGCATGTAGTATCTGTATAACGAGTTGGCCAGAATTTCAACACTGCATATGGCTTTTTCACACATGAACACATTTTTTATCACATATTTGTTTGAATGGGGATATCAATTTCAGAAAACAAAGTGCAGCTCTGGCTTGAAAAATAGCTGTGGGGAGTACGAAGACCTCCAGTTTTACTTTCTTTCATTAAGAACCATTATACAGAATTCAATCAGAAATATATGAAAATATATATAGCTTAACAGTGCAAAGTTCAGTATATGTTAAAAAGAGTGAGGACTTTGCTAAGGCAGCATTGTTCTGTACAGGCTAGTGATCATAGATAGAAATATTCATGCAATCCTTCACATTTCAGGCATACTGCTGTCACTATTGGGGTTCCTCACTAAGCATTTTTTTCTGTTTCAGAGAAACATTATCCAATGTGCTTTTTTTTTTCCTTCAAATTGTCTTTCCCTCTTGGAAGGAGAAAAATCGTAATTATATAAAAGAACATGCTGGCTCAGATGAATCCCTCAGATTTTAGCAGCAATGGACAAGCCTTAGAGGTATCTTGGAGGCTTTTAAGCTTCCAAAAGATAAGGCACCAGAATAATTTTTGTTAAAGCCACTTTTTTATTGCTTTATATACTAGGGAGTGGTCATTAAATGGATGGAGACAGCAGGTGGAGAAATCTCACTACTTAAAAGGAGTCCTTCCTGAAACAATTTGGGCTGACATTTACTCCATCTCTATCTTTCTTTCCATCTCCCAGTGAGGGAGGGGCTGTATCAAAGGGGTGCCTGGGCAGAATGGTCATGGTGATGTCTGGCTCCATTCAAAACCTCCCTATCCTAAGATTGTGGCATTTGTTCTGAGTTACATGAGTATGGGATTAAGGAAACATGTAGCCACACTGAGGTCTAAATAAACCTGCTTCTACAGCAAATAACCCACAAGATCTTGGTATAGATAAATGCCATGATTCTGGCAGATCTCCAGAGGGACACACAGGGCCAGTCCTCACCTCATACCTTGTGTAATTCTGGAGTGCTGTCAGTTAAGTACCTCCTTGCTGCACTGCTTGTGCACACAGAAATCAGACCACCACAACTAGTTCCCTGTTGTTGAAAACTACTGCAGATTTTTGTTTCTTTCTGCATGTTTCCACACTGACATAAAGGGTTGAGAGAGCATTAGAGTGTTGGAGAAACATGAAATTTTGTAGACTACCCATGACTAAAAGTTGCAAGGTATTTACAGGAGGTGGGACCTGTGAGGAGATCCTCTGCAGACTGTATTCCCAAGATGGGAGATTTGCAGCACACAATGACAACTATCTCCAGCTCCCTATGCTGAACATTTCTACATATAATATCTCAAAATTCTCCACCTAACTTGTGGCAGTGTCCCACTGCTCTACAGGTGGGGGGGACCATCCTTGGTAAGGGTTCCTCTTCTCACTCCTGAGGGATGAGGGATAACCCAGTCAAGTAGCACACCAACAAAGAAACCAACCCAACCATCCAGGAGAACCTTGCAAACCTAAACAAACCTGATTCTTAGGTCTGACCCAATTCTACTTACCGTAAATTACTGATGTCATCTACCTGGACTTGTGCAAAGCATTTGACACTGTTTCACATGAAGATGATCATAGGGCTGGAGCACCCCTCCTATGAAGACGGACTGAGAGAGTTGGGGTTGTTCACCCTGGAGAAGGGAGGATCTCCAGCAGCCTTCCAGTACCTAGAGGGGCATAGCAAGAGAGCTATAGAGGGACTTTTTACAAGGGCATGTGGTGATAAGACAAGAGGTAATGGCTTCAAACTCAAAAAGGGTAGGTTTAGATTAGATATTACGAAGAAATTCTTTACTGTGAGGGTGGTGAGACAGTGAAACAAGTTGTCCAGAGAAGATGTGGATGTTCCTGGAAGTGCTCAAGGCCAGGTTGGACAGGACTCTGAGCAACCTGGTCTAGCAAAAGGTGTCCTTGACCATGGCAGAGGCACTGGAACTAAATGACCTACAAGGTCAGGGAGACCTGTGCCCCACTGACTAAAAATTATTCAGTAGTTTAACAGGAATAGAGAGACAAGTATAAGGAGTGTGCAACGGATCAGCTACATTTGGGGAGAAGGGAAAAGTCACGTGAGGGCAGATTCTATTTATACTGTTCTGCTGCTTGAAGTTGATGCTAACAACACTGATTTGGTGTTTTGATGGTAACTTTACTCAGGACATTGAAAATATTACCAAGTCATAATCTACCAGTAATCACAGTTTATGAATGGGCACTTTTAAAATTACCATTCTGGGATGCTACAAATAAAATCTCAAAATGTGTGTGATGTTTCCATTTAAACAGCATGGCTACCTTATAATAAAATTACAGTGGCAAAAAATTGTTAAGTGCTTTGAGCAAAGTTCACATGTGGAGAAAGGTCAGTTAGGTTAAGGACGTAAAATCCATAAAATAGTGAAGGAAGTAATATCTTCAATGAGATGCAACAGTAATTTCTTCTGTTTTGGTCTTTAACTAGCAATCTCTGTAATATTATGAAGTGGCAGGAGGACCTCCTGCTGCTGATGCAAATGTACGGATCAAATGCAAAGGTAAAACTGAGATGGTATTTTATACCAGGGAGGGATTAATGTATTTTGACAAATATTTCAATTTGAGTAATTTTCTTCTTCACTTTTGCTTCCTTCAGTTTCCTCTTGTTGTAAGCAGGATGGTGGCAGCTAGTTAACTCTGTTTCAGTGTTGACTTTGTCTAGTAGTGCCTGACATGATGGTTGTTGAGCCATACCTGAAACTTTCTGGAACATTTTCCAATTATCACATCTTCCTCCATGACAATGAACTTGAGAACGCTAACAGAGATAGACTGCTAGCATTTTCAGCACTGCTTTATTAGTCCTGGCTCGATTTAAACAACATACTGGGTGCTATTGCAGTAGCTGGTTTATATTAGTGTTGCTGTAGCTGAAAAAGATATGTTACCTCTAGAAAAAACAAAAAATACTACATGGAAAAAACTATCCTTTGCACACACCTTCTTTAGGATGAAAGCAAGCAAGGTTGAATGTATTGTGTCATTATAACACTAAAAAATGTTTAGTGCCCATATACAATCCTAAAGACATTTGAAACACTTCTTTTTCATTGTGCATCACATATTTATTCCCTTTTCCTTTCTTTACTACTAAGGGAATGAAGACATTTTCATGAAAACAAGACCTTAGATTCTTAGAACTTTGTTGATTCCTGCTTATGTTTTCCTGTTCTGAAGGGATTGGAGGCTTCTGTACATGGTAACATAATTGCTTCCAACCAATGAGCTGTGATCAATAAGAAGCAGGAACTTTTTAAACAAAGACCCTGTTTTCATGCAAATATTCTCAGTAATAAAGCATAGAGTAAAATAAATACATGAAGTTATGTTTTGCAGAACTGCTACTTAAAGCAAAGCAGCTTTGTAGAATGAAGTAGAGTCTGAACTTTTCTAGCTGCAGGAAGGGAAAGTGAATTTGAGTATTTTCCCAAGAGATTCCAAATGCCTCAAAAGCAGATTCTTAAAGACAGAATATATTTCAGTATTATTCTCATCAACATCATCAACATCACTCTAAGTGACAAGATTCCAACCAGAACTATGGCACTATTCTCTCTTTTCTTCATAAACCCGGAAACATACAGTCTCTTTTCCCCAAAGATTGAACAATCTAGAATGTTCTTATAAGTCATCTCTGAGTCATGGCCTTGGTCTACCTCCTCCTAATTTTCCAAACTCAGAAGTAACTGACTAAAACCTACTGAAAAAATAGAGAAGAAACCTGAAATTGGAAACAATAGACAATGTGTTGAAAACATTTATATTGAACCATAGTAATTAGTTTAAGCTTTGCTTCATGATAGCTCACTCAGTAGATAAAACCCAGGCAACATTCATTCGCTTGCAGTTTTCATACATTAGTACCATCAAGTATCCAACTCTCTAGTTTCTGATCTTCTAATCATCAAATGCCTTGGAGTTATCTTTAAGAACAGCTTTCTAGAATGGTCCTTTGCCAGTAATATGAGTGGGTGGAACAGAATTTTCTCCTCGGGAAAACTGTGTCACAGCAGTCCTACCTGCCCAAATGCAGGTGCCTGATCATCAAACCACTTGGGAGATTTTGTCATGTACACAAGACCAAAGGCAGATAGCACAGACAAGCCCATGCTGTGTGTAAACACTGACTTCTGCCTCCACAAGCGTTAGGGCTGGCAGTGCTCATTGTTGCTGTCATCACTGGGCTGTAAAGGACACAACAAGAGAATTCCATTGAAATTCTGTCCCGAAGAGAGGAAAAGCGCTACCATCTATATCGTTTAAAGCAAGCCATTTGGAGTTGCAGTTTCTTCATTCCTCGGCATATCTTCTCTCAGTTCAAGACAGATGATTTTCAGTCTGCACAGAAATGGACTTTCCATCATAACTCATGGACATAGCAAGTCGGAAGTGTCAAAATAATTTTTTCTTACTATGTCAGTGAAGAAAAAACCCCAAGAGGCAGAAAATTCTTATCCTCAAAGGCTACCCATAGCCACCCAGTAACTCCATATTAAGTACTGCGTTGAAATACAGTGTGTGTTTTCTAAACACTCCTTTTTGTCAGAAGTCAGATGATAGGTTTCAGCCAAAAACCTTTTCTCTTTCTTTTCAGTGAGTTTTAAAAACTTGAAAATGTCTTCCCAGCTTTTCCCACAGACTCAGTTCTATGTCAACACAAGACTATAATTTCATCTAGAAACACTGGTAACTTTAATGAGAGACATCAGGCCCCATTCTGCCCATCTTCCCTTTCTATTGCCAGTGGACTTGTTAGAGCTGCTAATTCAAAAAATACAGTATTTGTAACTGATTCATGATTTATTTTAAGCCTCTTTCACAGCTTGATGCATGAGGAAATTCAAATCACCAAAACTCTGTCTTGCAACTAACACTTCATTACGCTGAATGGAAAAGTTCACACATCTGTCGGTGGTGTATTGTTTTGGGCTGGCTGCAGAGCACATAAGCCAGCAAGGCACAGATTTGGTGCCTCCAACCGGAGGAGAGAAACTTCCATTTTCTGGCAAAGGCAAATGAGTTCTGCAGAATGCAGAATGCTGAAGAGCCTCAGTCCATGGCACTGAAGGACCAATGCAGTCCCTCTCCCCAGGGATGCTAAGGGAGTTTCTTCAAGTTCAGCTGAGTAACGAGGTGTCATTAGAACTCTTGACAGGAGGAGCGTCTGTGCAAGCCCTTTTCATTGCAAGGAGATTCCAGACTGTGTTCTTAAACATACAAAAACAAAACAAAAAACAAAATGGAAAGAAACAAACACCACAACCAGAATAGTGACCTTAACCCTAAGTAATTTTTCTTATTTAAATATAATCTTACAGTACTAATTTCAGAGTCTCAGAGGATCTTAAAACTGGAGATTAAAAATCTGCATGCTAAATTCATCATATAAATTCTGCTGGGATTACTATACACACATGTATGTAATCTATAGATGTTTACATACATGTATATGTAATGAGTATAGGTTATACAAATACATTCTACAATGTATATCTATGTAAAAGTAAAATCATGTACCATGCAATTGACCTTTTTTAGATCACAAATTCTTTATGGGAAGCATGATTTCTATGTCCTGTGCTGATCCATTGCCTGGCACAGTGAGGTTCCAGGATGCTCCTAGGACTTCCATCCAAATGATTAATAGAAGCAGTAATAAAACATCTATACCTTTCATCAACACAAATCAAAAATCTTAACTGTAAAACACAGAACGAAATCCAGATGTGGAGTTTCTACTCTCCATCCCCACTTCACATAACAGGTGGTTTTCATCCATGTTTGTTTCACAAGGGCATGAAGTGGTAGGACAAGGGGGAATGGCCTTAAGCTGAAGGAGGGGACATTTAGATTATATATTAGGAAGAAATTCTTTACTATAAGACTAGTGAGGCACTGGATCAGGTGGCCCTGAGAGGTTGTGGACTCCCCACTTCTGGGGATGTTCAAGGCCAGGTTGGATGGGGCTCTAAGCAATCTGGTCTAGTGGAAAGTGTCACTGCTCATGGCAGGGCAGTTGGAACCAAATGATCATTAAGATTCCTTTCAATCCAAATCATTCTAGAATTCCATGATTCTCTCTCCTGTCACTAAACAGTTTGAAAAAATATTTCTGGGAGTTTTTTTAAGGCATGGTCCAAACTTGACTGAATTTAGGAATTTGTCTCTGCTGAGAAGGCATAGGGCTCTGTACATGATTCAAAGTGATACTCCTTGCTATGGAATTATTTTCTAATACAATAAACCATTCCTGTTTATTTCAAGCATTTCACTCATCCATGCTATAACTGTCTGGATTGTAACTCCTGGCTCTGTCACATCTTCCTTTCTCCTGCCTTGCTTGGTGTGCATACTTTGGATTCAGGCATAGCACAGTATCAGTGTGATACGGAAGCTACTGAGACCCTCAGCAGGAGGCTGTGTTGAGAACAATTAGCTGACAGAATTGTTTAGCAGTGCAGCCCAATCTATGTTATGACCCTTTTCTAAATGTAGATCTAATGGCACATTAAAGTAATGTTACATCTCATAAAGCCTGCTGGGTGAGGGTTCAGTGAGGTTCCCCTCATTTCCCTTCTGCACAGCAGTTCCTTTGTTACTGCCTCTCCTCCAGATCCTGTGATGGACCGGAGTCCTGTGCCGCTCTAACACTAAAGTGGGACTGCCAAGATAATTTACAGGCCCTGTGGCCAACAAAAAGTCTCATGCCTTGGTGGGTTATCTCCAAGTCCTACTTTTCTCTGCCCACTGTGCCAGCTTGTCCTCTCAGATTTTACAGATGCCAGGAAAAGTCTTGGCAACATAGACATCCTTCAGCACACTGCTTTTAAACAACAGTCTCATCCTGGCCTCACCTGTGCTTCTGGTGGTGTTTCTAGACAGAAAGCAGAAAAGAAAACAAGGGCCTGACAGGAGAGGGGAGGGAAGAGAGGAGGGCAATGGAGAGGAGAGAGGAGAGACAGGAGAAGGAAGAGAAAGTACAGTTACATGTGAGCTAGGTCAGCTGAGGAGATGAAGTCTGGGTTGAAGTGCCCATGCACAGGGCCAGCCTGATGGACTAGCACGTCCTGACTGGGGTGCACAAGGAATGGCTTCTCCCAGCTCTCTCAATACCTTCTTCCTCTTTTGCACTAGAAATCCAGGCTTGGTGTAAACAGTTCTGCTTGCATCACAGGCCGTGGTACCTTTCTCCTGCAGGATCCAAGGTGGTGAAAATCGAGTGTGCTCACCACTGCCCAAGCCTGGGCAGGAAAAACACACAGCTGCCTTTGCACTGGGCCCTTCCAGGCCCCGAGTTACTGGATACCCAGGCACAGGTGGGATTTTTTGCAGAAGACATCGAGCTACAGCCCGGGAACCCTGCTGCCTCCTTCTTTTCAGCGCACTGAAGGCGAAAAGGGCACGTGGCTGGGCTGCGGTAGATTTTGGGCTACCCTCCCATCCAAGGCGCGGCTGCGCTCCGCGGAGCGAGGCTACGTGGAGGGTCCCGGCATTGGGCAGGAGATGCGGGCAGCGCTGGGCAGGGGCTGGGACACCACCGCTCCGCCGGGCGGGGGCCGAGCCGCAGGGGAGGCAGCGGAGGGGCTGCGCTCTCCCTCTGCGAGGGAAAGGCTGGCCCGGCAGCGGCCACGTGTCCCACACGGCCCCCGCAGGGGCCGCCACAGCCCCGCCAGCAGGTGCGGCGCAAAGTACGCGGTACCGCCGCTCCTCCTCCGCGCCTCCGGCAGGGCGGGGGAGGAGGAGGCGAGGGGGATGTCCGCCGGGGGCGCGGAGGCCGACAGCCCCCGCTGCGGCCCTGCGCGCGTTTCTTGCTCCAATAAGCAATAATTAGGTCCTCAGCTAATGAAGTGTCAGCTGATCCGCTCGCTCCGTCTGTGCGGTGGGAGGCGGGGGGGGGG
>VWZD01010836.1:225045-240099 GCA_013396695.1 Sakesphorus luctuosus
CAACAAAAAATCAAAAAAAAAAATCCTCTGGGATCTGCCTGCACCGGGACCTCCTTCGCTCCGGCTCGGAGGTGGATGCATTTTTCATGAGCGCTGGGTGAACAGGTGCAAAGTGCAGCGGGGCGGCCCGGCCCCGCACCCCGGCCCGTTTCGCGTGCGTGTCCGTGTGTCTGTCCGTGTGTGTGTGTGTGTGCGCCCTGGCGTGTGCATGTGTGCGTGTGTGTACTAGGAGATTATGGAGAGCAGCGACCGGGACATGTACCGCCAGTTTCAGGACTGGTGTCTCAGGACTTATGGGGACTCAGGAAAAACCAAGACAGTGACCCGTAAAAAATACGACCGGATCGTCCAGCTCCTGAACGGCTCCGAGTCGAGCTCCACGGATAATGCCAAATTCAAATTCTGGGTCAAATCTAAAGGCTTCCAGCTCGGCAACTCGGACGAGGTCAGTGGTGGTGCTGGAGGAGGGAAGCAAGTGCTGTACGTGCCAGTCAAAACCACGGTTAGTAGAGAATTGTCTTCCTTGTTCTATGTCGGCCGCTGCAGCCCGCTCTGGGAGCGAGAGGCGCAGGGGGAGCCGCAGCCACAGTTGGCTCCTTCCTCCCTCTTCCCCCAAGTCATCATCACCATGTTGCGTTTGCCTGTCACATTATACACCGCCGAGGTCTTTGTGGGTCCTTTCATTTAAAGCGATCGTGCGCACAACGCACCTCGTCGGGTCGGTGTCGTTCTCCTCGTTCCCTCGTCCCTCCGGGCCGCCGCGGATGGGTTGGGGTGGGCTATTGTCCCGCCGCCGCTCCGGCCATTGTGCCGGGCCCCGCCGCCCCGGGCTGCGGCCCCGCCGCCGGCGGGGCTGATGGATGGCGCACGGGGGTACCCTGCCTGGCACAAAGCCAGGCGCGGCGCCGGGCGGTGGTTCCCCGGGATATCGGTTCGGGTTTATTATTTATTTATTTTATTTATATTTTATTTTATTTTATTGGGGTTTTTTATTGTTAGCCCGCAGCCCTGGAGCCGCCGCCGAGCGGCCACGAATGTGCCCGGTTTGGCTGTGAAGCGCCGGCTGCGCTAGTAAGGGGCGGCGGGGGAGAGAGGATGCTCAACAAAGGGAGAACGGGGTTCCGTATGACCGAGGGAAGAATGTATTTTGTGACTCTTTCTGGGGTCGCAGGAGCCCCTCAGCACTCAGTTCAATGCGCTAGGATAGCGTGGCATCCCCAGCAGGCGCTGGCGCTGCGGGCTCGGTGCAGGTCTGACAGCGGGAGAGCTTTTATGCTTGGTGGTGGTAGGAACGACAGATTTGCCTATTTAAGAAGATGGGGACTGTTGGTTGCAAGTAGGTTTTGCCTATTGAACTCTCTTAATGTATCATTATTCTTACTTCTTATGCACTGGGTCACGCAAACTAAGCTTCTTTTGTCTGTGCGTGGGGCGGGTGTGGAGGGGGAGCCGAGAAAGGAAACCTAGCAATTAAAAATATTCTTGCCTGGGCATTTGGCTTGGATGAGCAATATTCTCTCTCTCTCTCTCTCTTTTTTTTTTTTTTTTCCTGGAGTGGCAGCTTATCCAGACCTAACGGGAACGTTGCTGAGTGGCGCAGCAAAGGGGGCTTCTTGGAAAGTATTCTGGGCTGGGTTGTGACGTAGACTGCCAGGGAAATCTGCCTCTCTTTGCCTTGTGAAGTCATAAACTTGGGCATTCCCAGAGGCTGGTTTCTATTTGGCCCCTTGTCATCAGCGCCATCGTGGCTGTGAGGAGGCAGAGAAGGGAAATTAATTTTAAGGCGTTTACAAATCTGAAGATTGGAAATTAAAAAGAAGCTATGGACAGAGTTTTTTCCCTTTCTATGGTTTTTATTCACTGAAGTCTTCCAGGTCTGCCTATAGATTCAAGTTATTTGGCAGATCTCTGTTCTACTGTTAGATGACTGACTGCTATTTTCTGAGCCCAGAGGGTACTGTAGCTACAATTTATAATGTGAATGTTGTCTAAAGCAGAAGTCTCCAATTAGGTTGGTATTTTAAAATATCTCTTTTGATCACTGAAATAATTATTTTGGTAAGCCAGTGGGCAAGACCTTTTATTCCTAAGACTGTCCTTTTCACTGCAAGTTTAAAACTGTAAGCAAATCTAGTATTTTTAAAAATTACATTGACTATGCTACTAAATAAAGAGGCTAACCTTAATTATACATGATGGCATTTAAAATTAAGTGCTGTTTTGGGCCTCTGAAACACAAAACTCAGTGATTATCAGCTTGTCTGTTTTCTCTCACCCTTTGCTAAGCCAGGAAAGCCTGGAGTCCCACCTTGCATCCTGTTCTCTATTTTAAGAATGCAGAATCAATTTTTATTTTTATTTTTTTCCCACCAGGCATTTCAGTCAGATGTCAAGCATCTTGCTGGTCTTATCGTTATATGTTTGGGGGAATCACCCTTGGCTGTGAATGCCTTTGTATGTCCCTATGTATGTATTTATATTCATATAGAAGTAACTCGTTTTGGAAGCTTAAGCAACCAAGCAGGCATTCTAATAAAATAAGCATGTCTGCTAATGAAATCAAGAAAGGAAAGTTAGCTTGACCTGTCTGTAAACAATTCCTGAATATCTGTATATTACTTGAACAATAACATACAAACCTTTCCAGAAGAGGTCTTGCATATCGGTACAATTTCTGCCTTTTGAGATATGTAAATTTGTTGTCCAGCATAAATGAGAAAACATGATGCTTGGCACTCTTATACAACATTCAGCTCTGAGAAACAAATGCCACACTCTCCTAAACCCATGAATGTGGTGTCACCATCCCATGACAAAAGGCAGAGGAGTATTTAAGCAGACCCACAAGGTGGCAATGGTTTGCATGGGCTATTGACAGAGCTGAGGCAGTGCCTGCCAGGCACTGAACACTCAGAAAGACCCTGTTTGACAGAACAGGGATGCAGCCCTGGCCCAAAGAAAGCCAGTGGCAAAGCTCCTATTGACTTTAAGAGGTCTAGAATTTCACTCATCTGGGAATGATAAGTTACTGGGGAAAAAAATTGGATTTTCATCAGACCATAATTGTTGGTAAACCTTAAAAGCCTATTCTCTCATTTCTTTAACTCTTACTAATTATTTAAGAGTTTATTAATTTATGACCATTTAGAAACATCCTCACTGTTTTGGTTTTTCTCCTCATTTCTCATTGTTATCCCATACATTTGAGCATGCCCAGTCTGCAGAAAAAGTCCCCAATGGTAATAGAGCCCCAAACTGTGAATCTCTCCCTCATCCTCTACCTCTTCTTGTCCATCACTTGATCTCACCATAGGTAAAAGTAATTTTAATTTAAAATTAATCACGGTTTGCAGCATGAGCTCTCCCTGTGCAGTTACAGAATGGATGAAATTACAAGTTGGACTGTACAGTCACAAGCTGGTCAAAAATAAGCAAATATTCAAATACTTCATTAGGAATTATTCTCTCCTTGAAGCTTTAAGATTTGCTGCTCAGCTTTGCTGTCAGCCAGAGAGATTTGCTCCTGATGGTGCTGTAATCCACTGCTGCTGGTAATTAGACATCATTACTGCTGCGTTAAAGGGAAAGAGAGAAGGAGAGAGGACAGGCTGGGGCTAATTAACTACTTGATTCTAATGAAAGAAAGAGAGCCTGATAGCAACTGGGAGGTTGCACCGGAACAGGCTAGATGTACAACACAGACTTAATTGAAGCAGGGGTGTCTTGCCAGTCTCACAGTAGCTGAGGCTTGGTCTACTTTCACATTCTGTGGGCAGTAGTGCACGAGGCATTATTCTGTTTTTCCCTTGCCTGGTTGATAAGTAGCTCAAAATCACAGGCCTGTCTTCAGTAGCAAGTTTAAACACGCCAGCAAGGAGACTGCATAGATGATTATGTGCTGGCTTGATCTATTTTATGGGTATGGTCTCCTCAAGAGCAACAGGAACAAATCAATTTCTGAATGTTCACATCCCTCTGTGGCCTAGGAGATGCACTTTTGGTCACCAGGCAACAACATTCCCTGCAAACCAGCCATTTTAGGTCCTGAGTGGGACAACACACAGTAAGGTATTCCTGTATGCTTAAGGTATTCCTATATGCAACCCAGGGAGTATTTCACTTCTGTGGCTTTTCATATTGCTCCTGTTACCACTGTAGATTTACTTGCATTAAGCCCAAGCTGCACTTCATGAAAGCAGTGAAATTATGCTTAATAGACACACTGTACAAACAAAATAGGGTAGGCCAACAAGTATGCCAAATGGTTGACTGTAATGACTTTTAGTGGTTGATACAAACCATAAGGAGGCATGAAACTAATATTTCTCATATGATACCCTTTCTAATGGTATACATGATTTTTATGGTGTATTTTTTAAACTTTCTGCCTAGTTTTTTAGCTGGAAGTGTTTATGGATTAGCAACTTTTCACCACTCTTCTTTTTTGGGCTTGATGTTATCTGTAGACACAAATATGGACCCTAAAAATCAGTCTTGATTTAGAAAGAAGTTATAAAATAATAGCTTGAGCTGGTATTAGCAGATTTTAAGCAGAATTTTCCTTTAAAAGAGAAGGGCCAAGATGACTGCAGGATACCTCTCAAATAGAGAATTTACACAGTATTAGCAAACTAACAGAATACAACCTCAAAGGCCAAGTTCAGATTACTTTTACGTCATTACTAATTTGGAATGATTCCACTGACTTTAATGATATCACAGACCAAAGTATGAATTTTTGTGTGGTTTCTTTTACATTTTCCAGCTATAAGCAGAGAATGAACTTTCATTATGAAACCAAATCTTGTTCAGTTTAGTTAAACCTTTATATCCTGCGAGAGGATCTGGTACCTCGTGGGTTGCTGCTAACAGACCAGCAAGGCTCTCTGCAGGTGCAGGGCTGTACTACTGAACCTGATTACAGGATTTAGGGCTTAAAATTACAGGCCAGTCAGCTCAAAGGAACAGGTTGTATCCCAGCCCACTTCTTCTGCTAGACATGAAGAATAATAGACAGACATATGAGTTTATGTGCCTTTTGGTTTTATATAAATTACTCTGTTCATGAACAATAGAAGAAACAGATCACCATATAAAAAGCTTATATGTCAAAATGTATTGATTTAAACTATCTTACATTGTAAATTGTTCATTATTTTGGGGCAGTTTTTAACAATCTGAAAATAAGCATATTTTATGTGCATTTCTCCCCATTTTTGTAGCCCTCAATACAAAAAAATGCATAAAAGTATTCGTGAAATATATATTGGTAGCTCTGTAGCCTACTGAACTGCCAGCACATAATGGCAGTAAGTACTGCAGAAAGGTAATGCTGAGGGTGAGCTGTAATTTATCCCAAGGTACAATTCTGCAGGAGTTTACAGTCCCATTAAATGCACCTTCCAGGCTCAGGAGTGGTATTCAAACCCTGCCATATCCATCCCACTTTAACTGCCCACAACATTTTCCTTAACCTCTGTTCAGGTCTGTGGAGTTTTGTCTCCTCCCTTTACCCGCAGCCTCTGCCCCGCTGTTTGCAGACCTCCCACTGGACTCAGTGAGGAAGGATGCTGGTGAATCACATAGACAGTGCTGGTAAATGGTCATAGCAGATGGAACAAAACTGGTTTAGTTGGCAACACTTAATGCAGGCATTCAGTGAAGTGTTCATGAATAAAGAAAATAACTCTGTCCTGGAATTTAAAAATGTTAAAGTGGTCATATGTAAGATGCCATTTCCACACGCGTGTGTGAGAGAGGCATTGGGAGAGGAGGAGCTGAGATTTCTTAGTAAAAACTTGACTTAGAATTTTCAAAGAAACATGAGCCAATGAGAACAGACTTTTAAAAACTGAGTATTTTAAGACTGAAAATGTTGACATTACTTTAGAAACACTAAATAGAGTGTAGCAGTTCACAAACAAAAACTAGCACTGATATATCCATCCCATATATACACATATGTAGTGAGAGACAGGATGACAAATTCAGTGCTATCACCTGGGCAAGGGCTCAAAAGCTGAAATCTTTCCAGTGATCAAAGATAAGAAGTCACAGTTTAATTTTTGTGATGCTGTGAACCTTTGCTGTGAAGACTGAGGCAAAACTTGTTTCTTTGCTCTTACCCTCAGTTTCATGTCAGTGAAGCTGCACTGGATTTGGTCATGATGCAGGGACTGTTGCTCAGATGTTCCAGCTCTGATTTTCTTTAGATCTACCGAGTACTGCTTTTGTGGCTACATAGCTATGTGATCAGGGGGAAATAAGCAGGTATTTGCTGTAAGGTTAGGGCTCAGATGGGCTGATAAACATCAGTACAGCTTGATGGGACTTCTTCTGATCTTGTTACGGAGAAACTTTCTTCTCCTAACCTCTGGGGTGATCACTAGCTCTTGTTCAACACTTTGAAAGGAGACACCGTCTGGAGAGCCTACACAGACCCCACGTAGACAGGGCTTCTCATGAACATGGGCTCCATGGGGGAAGAAGGCTAGTGCCAATGCTGGACAAATGTGGGAGTTAGTGATTCAAACTTCATTTTATGCTGCAGAAATAAATCAAAATTGGCTGACATTGAACTGTGAGTTTCGGTCTACTGTTGAAAGGAGGCAACCAACAGCTGTCAGGTTTGGTCTGAAGGAAGCTATTTGGGTGCCGATCTTTCCCTGTTACGCAGGATACACCTGTTCAGAGTTTGCTGGTAAAAGAGGAACAAAACAAGCAGGGCATATAAATGAGACAGCATGGCAGGAAACACACTCTCCAGGAGGGAGGATCATACCAGACTCTGCAGCCGACCCTACACCACAGAGCATCACAGGGATCTTCTGTTTCTTGTTGAGTAGGTTGACTCTGGTCAACACAGCCTCCAAATATAGTAGAGCTTTCCAGGATGCAAAGATGTTTTTGCTTTTTATAAGTAATTTTAAACCTGACAGAAGCCTCTTTGACTTCTGAAAACTCGGGAGGCAGTACCTGGTGCAATGGAAGTTGTTTACATTGTCCTGCAACAGCATTGAAAGTGATCCTGCAGCTTGCTTAAATTACCTTTTTTATCTTTAAATAGATGAGCCTCAAAACCTTACAGTTCCACTAGCAAGGTATTTTTTAATGTTTTATAAGCATACAATATCCAGGTAGGCATGTCACTATTCAGGAAAGATATGCTACAAGTTACATCATTGAGCATTTTTCCAGGTGCAAATGAGTTTCTTATTGATGATCAACTTTATCACAGAGAGTTGTACAGGCTTCAAACTCCTTAGTCAATAACTCTACAAGTTACTGTGTGCATTTGCAGGGACTGCTGCAAGTTGCTGAAATTGCAATGTGGGATTTGAAGCATTTCGTTGTGTATGTGGATACTCTTCAACTTAAGGGGCGAAAATCATGCAACCTTTTTCACTTGAGAGCCTGTAACTAAGCTCCTTTGGGAAACAAGATGGTAAGGTCTGTGTGTCTGAAGGTTTTGTACATTTTGTTACCCCAGAGTTTTTAATACAAGACATGGATGCTGTAACTTTTTGACCCAACTTAAGAAAATTTAGACAGCAAGATTATTTACACTTAAATTACTATGACTCTAACTTACTGTACAATTTTTAAATGAGTATGTCTTTTGATTGTTCCCTGTGATACCTCTGGACTTACACATACCACTAGTAATACTGCCAAGCGGATTTTATAGAAAACTTTTGTTCAAGGCAGATCCAGAGCTCAAGTAGTTGCTGTTAAATCATGATCTGTCTTCTACAGACTAAAGCAGCATTGTGCTGGCATATGGAAAATCACACTTAGGAATGGACTCGTATCTCACTACCCCAAACTGACAGAAGATGAGCAACAAGCAAGCAATTATACAAGTAATTAGGTACATAAGAACAGCTAAGGTATGGCCAGAAGTTTCAGCAGACAGGAAAGACAAGAAGTATAAAGAGGTTTCACAGAACTTTATTTTTCAGTGTGTACCTTCTCTGTTGTGCATTCTCTCTGTTGTGCGTGATAAAGAAATATCTATTCTGGGGTTCCATTTTTGAGGATAAAACTGAAGAATGGTCAGAAATAGAGAAATAAAAAAGGGGTGATATTAAATTGCAGTGTATCACTGGGACTAATACAAGTTCAAGAACACTAAAGAACTTAAGAATGAAGTAACTAAAATACTATTAAAATATACCATTTGACATTATATATGGCAATGACACTGAGTATGGCCAAAAATGTATTAGAAAAAAACAAGGTGATAAAGATAGTTCATAGAAATGACACACTAGTGAACCAAATTTCAACATCAGAAAAAAAATCAGTAAGAATCATTAAAAATTAAATTGTCACTATGAATTGTACCTGATTGTTGGAACTAATTTAGATTTTGTGACAATTAATTATGTTCTTCTAACCTGTTTTTTTATTAGGAAGCTTTAAAAAAAATTTGGTACTTGTGTCCTCCTGAAATGAAACTGGTGTGATGCTGACTGTATTAAGGCAAGGTGGAAACTTCTGCTGTGATGACAAATTAACAATAGTGAAGAGTTGGGAGACCATAGGAAGTGTTTGAGAGCTATACAATGCAGTCCAGTGTGCATATATACACACATATAAGTATATCTATATACATATGTACACATGTACACATAAAACAAAGAAATGAAGGGATTTCAACACTGGATGGAAATACAAATTAATTAGGTTAAGCAAGTAAAAGAAGAATTGGGAGGTAAAATAGAAATATCATAATAAAGGAAAAAAAAGGGAGAAATCATGGCAGGAAGAATTCCATGCAGACCATTGCCAGATAAATTTACATTTTATGCCATTTTGACATTAGCTTTTTGAAAGGAAAGGAAGAATTCAAGCTTTTCAATCATATTTAAAATGTATGGAAATTGTAGAACATCTCGAGGACAATATTTAGGAATATTTTCAAACAAATCAATAAGTGTATGTAAAACACGCACAGCAGGTGTAACAAAAATTGGCATTAGGAAAAGTATGGAGAGTAACACTGAAAACTTATTCTTCTTGTTACCTAAAGGTATGTCCTTGCTTTTAATAACATGCTTAGTGTATTGATCTCATCTCTAAAAGGTCACAACAGATGAAAGGTCCAGGGAAGGTAACTTCAGCTAATTAAAGAAAAGGCGTACTTACAAGGGAAATAGTTTTCAATGGTTCTACCACTCACAAAGATAAATGTTAAGAGAAAATGCACATCAGAAAACAGATACGTAAAGAGTAGAAATAAGCTCAGTGACATAGTGTGGTGTAAATACTGGTGAACAGCAGAGAGAGAAGATTCAGCAGCCACCTTTTTTAATCCTATTCCATCTCCTAAGACTCTTTTGACAGCCATCTCAGAAGGTAAATTCAAAGCTAGGCCATTTTTTAACAACCCATATTGTTGGGAATGGAAAGTCTGCATTTGTTCCCCTAGAGAAACTCCAATTGATTAATCCAGATCTTCTTCCCAAGGATTTTAAAGGCAAATAGTAACTCCATGGCTCTCCTAAGGATGTAGTATGCTCTTTATGTCAGTTCAGCTTTGCTGGCTGGAGTAGAAGTGAGAACAGGGTCATGTTCCTGCCCTTCCTGCTCTGTGCCACCCGGAGTGCAGGTATTGGTGTGATGGTAGGACCTGCTGGTGGGCTCTCACCTGGTGTCTTGCAGCATCTCCCCAGGTGTTTTCCCACAGAGCATGGGCTAGTCTTGTTCCAGCCCATACAGTCAGTACAGGGGAGGACTTGTGTGGCATGATGAAATCCATTATCTTTCCATCCCCTTCTCCTTTGTACTGAATTTTAACATTGGTGGTGGTCTCAGCTCTTGTTTCATGAATAGATTATTAAGTTTTAGATATTTGTTCTTAGGTTGGCTGAAGCTGTCAGAGGAAAATAAACAGGTCATTATTGTGTAGTGCACAGTATTTTGTCTAAGAATTTGTTTATTTACTAATTACAGAGCTCTGACACATCTTTTGCAGACTCCCTTACAGACTGGGACTAGATGGTTCATTGGTCAGTTTGACTGTAGCAGTTTCTATGGCTCATTACTGTAGTTATATTTCTAGTCTGGAGGAAGGAGAGAGACCATCAAGAGCTTCAGCACTACCCTACGTGGACCAGTGCATGAGATTATTGTGATTTACAAGGGATGTTTGCAATGAACTCCCTCTGCTTTCCAATTTACTGCACTTGTGATGAGAAAGAATGTGCTATTTTCACCTCTGTATTTTTGTCTACCTGCGCTAGCTTTTCGTGTGTGTATATTTGTCGTAACTATTACCAAACTCTTACTGTGGTGGGAAGAAAAGAAAAAAGAGCAGAATTATAAGAGAATTAAGGGAAAATATAAGAGGAAATTAGCTCACTCAAATGATGACAATTTCTGGAAGACTTTGCTTTTTCACCCATGTGACTAGGAAGTACAGCATATATATCATTAGATGACTTGCCCCATTGCATTTCTCAAGGAACTCCAGTAGAAGAGAAAAAAGAATGTAACTCGTTTGTTCCTCCCTTAATCTAGACATAGTAATAATTTTTTTTATGACATCTTTTGATAACCTTTATCTTTTTATATTCTGAGAGTTCAGCTAAGCCCCCTGGCTATGGTTGCTGTATTACTGAAGTATTTCATTTGTAGTGAGCAAACAGTCAGCCTTCTTTTAATGAGAGACATAGTCAAATGCCAGGCATCCATGTAAAAGCTGTAATTCAGACAGACCTCATACATTTATCCCTTTTAGTCTCAATTTAGGCTTATCCAACAAGGAGATGGGATAGTAAGTTCTGTATGGATAGAGCAGCAAACCCCAGAATTTCTCAGAAAGATGTTTCTTGTAAACTCATTGCACTTTGACCTTGTGTTTTGTAGAAAACTTACACAAATCCTCTGCCATGTGTTACTCATGCATGTGTAACCTCGTTATTGTTTTGGTGTAACTGAGAGTTGAATTGGGCACATGGGAGCTTTCAGAGAGTTAAATTTGCACCAAAGCAAATAATAAAGCAAAATAAATAAAGCTAGGTCTAGATCTGAATAAAGCTGATTAAAATAAGACTACTTTCTTCCTTTTTAACTGCCCCTCTACACAGCAAATTTCAGTATTATTCTCTTCAGCACAATTTTGGCAAGATACATCAGACTTTGAGGAAATTGTGGAACTTAGAGTACTGTCACATCTTTATTCCTAATTGAACCTTACATTTTCAACTTGAACCAAAAGGACTGCTTTCAAAAGCTGAGTAGGAAAACGCATTCCTAAGTAGGAGAAAGCAGGTCAAATTTTATTAATAAGTAGAACATTTCAATTAATAGAGTTCTAATGAACTATGTATTTTCCTCTACTTATCTTTGAACTTTAATGACTTTAAAGGTAATTACCAAATATTTTTTTACAAAATTTAATTCTTAATAAATGTAAAGTTGGGAAAATTTTCACATATACAGACTTCAAAAAATTTCACAAATTTGCATTATCATGCTTGCTGTAATTTGAAAGCAGGCAAACAAAGTACTGTGGAGATGGTTAAGTGAAATTATTTTAAAGTAAATCAGCACTTTGACAACAGAGCCAGAGAGTGAACCAAGACCTACAAAAAAAGCTTAAAAACTGTAGCTGTAGGAAGCTGGAAGGAGTTTAGCCAGTGAAGTTTGTGAGGCTTTGAAAGACCAGTCCTGTCATGCTAAATCATGCTGGGTGAAATCTCTTCCTGGAATACAACCAGTAGAAGGTCTGTGAATAATTTTTTTTTTTTATTTTTTGTTTTGGCACGAAGGTTATGCTCCTGTTTTGAAGACACAATGCAGCATGTGGCTGATGTGTAGCCTTTGCATGATCCTGAGGGAGGAGTCCACCCACAAACCGCTCACCACAGGCAGTCAGTGCCCCAGTCAGTTGGTATCGGTTGACTGGATGGCAATGACTGAACTCTCAGTGGGATACTTTTAAATAATTTTTTTCTGTTTGTAAAGAATAATTTACCAGTAACTGCTATCTGGTTTGCCCCAGTATATTCCAATGTGCTAGACCAGTGCTTAACAAGTGCATAGGCAAGTTTATAAAAGGTATAAAAATACTGAGAATAGTTGAATAACAGCAAAGCCAAATTCGGCTGTTAAATACTAGGAGCACCCTGCTGCCACCTCTTTGGTATAATCTTCTGCAGTGTCGGAGTAACATAGTGCACTGTGTAGACAGTTCTCCATTGTAGAAATACCCATATTCTGATTGTTTAAGGAGGGAAAAACCAAAATGGAGAATGAGCTTATCTCAGTCCTTCAAACTCTCCATGTATTTAAGTCAGCTAAAAGAGTGTCTCTCATCCTGTTCCCTTCCCAACTAAACATACCAACACATACACTCACTTTCAATTACACTGTTGAGGTTGTTTGTGTACTTGTTTTTAAGTAATCTCCCTTTTCTATGGATATCACATTAGGGCATCTGCTATGGGGAGAATTCAGATCTCCTTCCCTTTTCCCCATCTCTTTGAACTATATTTGCATTAAAGCAATCCTGCTTGTAATATGAGCGGAAGACAAGTGAGATGAGAGAACAAATGGAGTGAAGTGTTAAAGCCAATAAAGAATAAACAAACTTCAGCTTAATAGCTTCCTAAGAGCTCATCCTAAAGCAAGAAAGTCAGCTTCAGGAGAGTTGGAGGCTGAGGAAAGTAAAATATGCCTGGAAAACCCTTATTACACATTTCACAGTAGCAAGAATAATAAAGCTAATGAAGTAAACCAGGCAAAAGAAGGCTGATGTGTCCTGTTAGTTTGGTAATAAAATTACTTTTGATCTTCAAACTCAGTATTTAGGCATCTAGGCATACATATTGGCCACCCATAAGCACTGAACAACCTAAAGATATTAACAACCTAACAGAATTGCCTGGAAAATGTTAGGAAAATAAAATACCTTTTTGGGGGGATGGGTGTTTTTCTTAGAAATTTGATTTCAGCAGATTTTTTGGATAAATTTGTGTCTATTCTTAGCCATTTATTACAAATTGGAATTATTAGTCAACATTTAGTTCAATGAATATCACAGCATGATATATCAAAAAGTAGCTAAGCAGAATGTTGCTAGACACTAAAAAGATTGTTGTTACACAAATACACAAATAAGTATCATAGCTGCTAGATGTACCCTGCAGTTTGAATATGGACATATTTCCTGTTGTGTCAGGGTCCCAATATCTATCTGATGTCCCCACTGCTACGTTTTCCTCCATCTTGTGTCATTGTCCCAGTATCTGTCTGATGTCGTCAATACTACATGTTTTCCTCCAACCTTCATTTCTCTTGCTGCTGCAGTTTATTATTTACTAATAGGCAGAGAACAGGTTTTTTTCCTCATGGTGCCTTTATTTCCAGACCTCAAGGCCTGCTGTTTCTCATTTAGAATTCCAATCCAATGGAAGGTGCCAAGATTCAGATTTATATTATCTAGGAGCAGGAGGATCAGCCCGTTTGTGTAGCATCAGTTGAACTGAACCACTCCCTGCACTGGCTGCATTTTAATATTTTTAATCTTGCTTTGGAAGATATGCTATTTTGGTGAGCAACCAAATGCAGTCAAAGCTGCACACAAGAGGAGATCTACAAATGGGTTTCTAAATCTAGACTTCTGTAAAATTAAAAAACCAAACCAAAACAAAAAAAAAACCACTTAAAAACATGTAACTGGAGAATCTATTAGGTCCAATCCACCCACAACCATCTGGAGCACTTAAGCTATCTATCAGATTTATCCAAACAAAACTTTGGACATAACATGAGCAGAAATGAGGTGAATAAGTTGAGCTGAAATAATTTGCACATTAATCTTTTAAAATGTTTAAGGCCAAGAAGGCCAATTTTAAGAATTGCTGAATGACATTACCATAATAATGTGAAATAGACCATTTTAAAGACAAAACCTGTTCCCACTGAAGTCAGTAGCAAAATCGCACTGACTACAATAGTAGTGAGATTGGTCTGCTAAGTAGCAAACCATGCTTTAAAAAAATCGATACTTCAATTTTACAAGGTAATATGGATAGCAGTATAGTTGCCTATTATCAGACCTCATAGACTGTGGATTTTATCTCTCTAATAATGGCGAGGTTCAGCACCTATCTTATGAATCATTGAGAGGAAAGACATAGCCATTTCAAAGCATTTCCCCTGCCCCAGACAAGAAAGCTCTCCAGCGGCAGGATGCGCAGCACGGAGCATGCCTCCATCAGCGCCGTGCAGCAAGGATTACTCTGCAATGAATGACTGCCTCGCTTGAAAAAAAAATAGCATTAATCGCCGTGGATCTCGGTGTAGCGTTTGATGCCTAGGACTTCGATTCTAGGCCTTCATGCATGTCAACCATAAACTGAGATGTCCCAAAATGGGTCAAACGACACCGATAAAAAAATTCGGGCGATGGTTTTATTTTGTATTTTCCTTTTTATATTTCCAGCGTTGCCACGCTGTGATCCAAAATAGAGCTCTGTCCCATGCGTTCATCTTCACGCCAAGGCTGTACATAGATTTTAGCAGAAATAGACTTCGTGGAATGGGCTGAATTTTCCCTCACCGGCTGCCCTGGGGCAGCCAGAGCTGTGTGTTTATGCCCTGGAGTGCCCATCACAGGGCTGGCGGGGTCCCTCCGCGCGGGGCTCGCCGTGTCCCACCGCCCGCGCCTGCCGGGAGCGGCGCGTCCCCCCTCGAGCCCCGAGAGCGGGATGTCCCCGCGAGCCGGGTGTGCCCCGTGTCCCCCGAGCCCCGGGAGCGGGATGTCCCCCCCGAGCCCCAAGAGCGGGGTGTCCCCGGGAGCCCAGGGAGCAGAGTGTGCCCCGTGTCCCTCGAGCCCCAAGAGCGGGGTGTCCCCGGGAGCTCCGGGAGCGGAGTGTGCCCCGTGTCCCTCGAACCCCGGGAGCGGCGGGGCCGCGGTGACCGTGACTCCATCGGACATAATGAGCGCGGCGGCTCGGCAGACATGTCNCGTCCCTTATCCCCGCGGGTGTCCCGGGGAGCGGCCAGCGCTCCCCAGCCCTGTCCCGGGCACCCCGTGCCGGG